>JAPMJR010000047.1:7500-157500 GCA_029783895.1 Triplophysa bombifrons | reverse complement strand
AACACAAGAATGATTCGTCGATGTCTGAAATGCACACAAACCACTTCACATGATTGTGTGGGTGTGTGTGTGTGTGTGTGTGTGTGTGTGTGTGTGTGTGTGTGTGTGTGTGTGTGTGTTCGTCTCTCATCCGAGTCTCATCACATACAAACAACTTTACGTCTTGTGTAGCATAACGCCACAGCTGAAGATATCCGAGACCTGCAAACCAGACCTCCAAACGGCATGATCCCAAACACAAGACAGCACTCTTAAACACACAAACGACACGATTCGAAGCAGAAGATCAGAATAGAAAACACAAACGTTATGGAAAATCAGACACAACATGGCATGACATGATCTGACACTTTACAAATGACACATTCGCGCGCGTTTCATCTGCGGAGGTCTGATGATGCTCTTCATACACTCGCGTGATATCAGACTCAGAACACACACACTCACCTCAGGAATGCCGTGTGTGTGTCCGTCCGTCCAGATTCCCGCAGCAATCTCTCAAGAATAATCGTAATAATCGATGTTTTGGATTCCCATCAGATGTCGTATCCAATCGCGGCGGATCGAGTGGAGATCATCCGTGTCGCGTCTTTCGATGGAGAGCCGCTGAACGCCACCGCCGCGTCACCTGCGTCTTCCCATCAGCACTGACTGTGCGCGAACCCGCCCACAGACGCACGCCCCGCGCCGCGGGCGGAGCCGAGCCGCAGTTACGACGCAACGCGTGTGTACAGTGATCCTGTAGGATGACTTCTTTATCGGGATTCCCTCCCGCAAGCATCACCGCACCATAGAGAATTCACGAGAAGCATGTTTTCCCTGCGCGAGGTTCATGTGTGCGCGAGACGAGCAGCTGTTTGTTTTCCATCAGTTCAACACATCGCCAGATCAGATCTGAGATCAGAGGATTTGAGAACTCATGAAGCTGTGTGAAGTTGAGAGCTTCGCTTTGTATTGTGCCTGGTGCAAGTTAAAGTGAGTAAGTTCGTGGATTTTAAGGATTCGTATCACCACCAGATCTAGTCTAATGTGAGCTCCGCTCTTCTGGAGCATCCTTACGTTTGGGTTGTGACTAGACAGGATAGGGTACAGCTATGGCCGGAAGTGGTGCAAAATCTGGCAATAAATGACATTAGCTATGGCCTACACCCACCCCAACACTAACCCTTACAATAACACAAAACACAACATCAAGCGTGAAATAAATTGAAGAGCGCATGCTCAGTGGCGGAAGCTGAGTCTTTACCCTAAATTTGAGCACGCTTCAAACTCTGTTGATGTGATATCACCGGGAAACACGTGATGGTCTAAAACTTCACTCACGCTCAGTGAATTCAGCTGTGTTCAGTCTTAACATTAATAGTTTAAACATTAACTCTCTCTCACTCTCGCTCTCTCTGTCTCTCTCTCTCTCGCTGTCTCACTCTAACCCTCTCTCTCACTCTCTTTCTCTCATTCTAACACTCATTCCCACTCTCTCACTCGATCTCTCTCTCGCTTTCTCACTCTAACCCTCTCTCTCACTCTCTTTCTCTCACTCTAACACGTACTCCCACTCTCTCTCTCTCTTACTCTCTCTCTCGCTGTCTCACTCTAACCCTCTCTCTCACTCTCTTTCTCTCACTCTAACACTCATTCCCACTCTCTCTCTCCCACTACCACTCTCTATCTCACTATCACGCTCTCTCTCTCTCTCTCTCTCTCTCTCTCTCTCTCTCTCTCTCTCTCAGATTCAGGTTCAGGTTCAAGATTCAAAGGAGGTTTATTGGCATGATAAAAGAAAATTTACATTGCCAAAGCACAAAATTAAATATAAACATGCAGAAATACAGATTAAGATAAAAATAAGATAGAATAAAATAAAAAGTCTATAAGTAAATATATATATATATATACATCTCAATATAAACAGAAAAAGAGTTTTAATTAAAGTTCTCAGTGAGGGTGATAGTGTCAGTTTGTGTGTGTTGTCCTGTCAGTGTTGTGTTGTGTTGTGCTGCTTGTTCTTTGGTCGTGGCAGGACTTGACATATCTTGCAGCAGGTTTGAGCTTCTTGACTTTTCTCCCAGTATGTATGAGATCTTGTCCTTTTGTTGAAACTGCTCAAAGTCTTTGTGTAAGTTTGTAAACTGGGGGAAGAATGTTTCTCTGATGTGTGTGTAGTTGGGACAGGAGAGGAGAAAGTGCAGCTCTGTTTCCACTTGATTGTGTGTGCAGTGTGGACACAGTCGCTCTTCTCACGGTGTCCATGTGTGTCTGTGTCTGCCCGTCTCTACAGTGAGCTGGTGATCACTGAGTCTGTACATGCTCAACACTTTTCTTAGTTTAGGGTCTGATACGCTTGTGAGGTATTCTGACACTTTATATTCGCTGTTTAGTGACAGATAACATTCCAGTTTACTTTGCTGAGCTGTTGCTTCTGTCCAGTGTTTGAGATATTTCTCTTTTTGTGTTTTGATCATTTGGTTTAGTCTGGCTGGGGTTTGGGGTTGGCTTGGGCATGTTTGGGGTTGTAGAGTTAGTAGTGAGATCAGTTGGATCTCTCTCTCTCTCTCTCTGTGAGTGTGCTCTTTAATTGATCTAGATTTATTTATTTTAATTTACTGTCAAACATCTTCATCTTCAACGAAGTCCTGACATTTCATTCGCACTGCACATTACAATGAGCCGGTTCTATATTTCTGTCCCGTGAGACTGTTTGACTGAGAGCTCACCTCTGTAAATCTAAACGCCTTCAGTGGAAACTGCCTGTACTGTTTCACATAACTCTCTCATGAAATGTCCTGGACTTTTTTTAACATAAAAATGCAAAATTGGGCAGCTGTGTGATGCTGTAGGAATCGATCATGGTGCTGAAATCTAATTTCAGACATAATACACATTAAATGTCACTTTATCTCTGGTGAATTCAATATTTTCAACATGTTTGTTCAGCTTACATTAAATCATAATTGACCTTTTCTACATTGTCTTCCAGCTGTCTTTATTGTTTTAAATATTTGGAAGTGAAATAAATCTTCAAATCTGTTTGGCTGTTGAGGTGATTCATGACTCATGAAGGTATTTCATCATCCTGTTATTGTTGTTGATGTCATGCTCGTGCACATGAATGTCTGTTTATAAATGGGAAGGTGACGTCACCAACCCAATGCATTCTGGGACATTAGGACACCCACACTGCAGTAGAGAATGAAAAGAACGTCAAGAGACGCTTTCTGTGTCATGACAGGTGTGGAGAACTGATTTTCTGCTTTCCAGCTTAGAAACAACACAATGTTAAAAGTTAACCCTAATTTAATGAAAAGAAACCAAATGTGGTTTTGTCATTTATATATCATTACAGATTCATAATTTCTAATCTGCTTGAATACATTAGTTTTTACACCATTTGAATGAACAAGGAATTCAAATATTAGTCAATTTATTCCAAGCCAGTGCAAGCAGCTCTTATACATTTGAAGGTAAATACAGCAGTTTTTCCCTCTGGTGATATGTATTTGTTGTCATTGAACACACCTGAGCGCAGTGGCGGTGCTGGGGGAGGGGCTTGCTGGGGCTACAGCCCCATCAGAAAGTGCTTAGCCCAGGTCTCTTTACACTGATTACAAACTCTTGTTAACCGAGGCTATTCACCAGTTGCTGATTGGGTTAGAGATGTAAAACGTTTTCCGTGGCGTAGAGAGTAAAGCGAATGTTAACTTCTGATCTAAGATATAATAACTTTTCTAAATAAAATTTAATAAAAGATTAAAACGTCTTGGTTACGTCTGTAACCTCAGTTCCCTGATGGAGGGAACGAGACGTTGTGTCTAGCCGACAGATGGAGTTCGCCCTTGAGAGCCAATCATCTCTGACTACTATAGAAAAGGCCAATGAAATTTGGCTAATGAAATTTGCATGCCATTCTCCGCCCCCGGATATCCGGTATAAAAGGAAGACGGCGTGCAGCATTCATTTACCTCTTGTTCTGAAGAGCCTGAGAGCCTCTCACGACTACAGCAGAGGACGATATGTGTTGTGGCATAAGGGACACAACGTCTCATTCCCTCCATCAGGGAACTGAGGTAACAGACGTAACCAAGACGTTCCCTTTCTGTCAGTCTCTCGATGTTGTGTCGAGCCGACAGATGGGGTTCCTATGGAAAATGGCACAACGCTGTATCGTGTCACAATCTCTAGCGAAGCGACAGTAGTAGGCCAGGGCGTGTCAGCACGAGGAACTTTAACCTTCCAGTGTGATGGTCGGGGGTCCCAGTGCTTTCTTGGAGAAAGATGGGTACAGTCCTGACCGTAACCTTTCACGGACGGAGGCCTTAGCTCTCTACTGGCGAGAGGCCGTCCGGATTGGGTTTACACTGGGTGAGCGTGACTTCCTTAATTAGGGATGCGCTGCAGAGGCTACTTCCTACCCTGGGGGAGGAATACAGTGGATATAGATATGGTCTCGCCCTTGGGGGAGATCGCATGGAACGTGCGGACTGAGTAGTTAACCGCGAGGTGGAGGTCCACCTGGGGGAATTCATGAGTTATCAGGAGTGGGAACAAACTCATGAGGATACATCAGACGGAACTGCCCACAGAGGGGGTGTTACAGACGTCCGGTAGCACTAGGTCCAGATAGAGCTATCTGTGATAGTTCATACTGTATGTTCTCCCGGCCTAAGGGGGAAGGCTACTCTGCCCTGCCGACCCCCAGGGGGTGCTTGCTTAGTGATGGATGGAATGCCTGTTCTTAACCATGTGAGTGGGTAAGAAGTGAGGTGGATGGGATGCCTATTCTTAACCAAGTGGTTGGGTAAGAAGAGAGGTAGATAGCACACTTGACACAACCTGCTGGAGGGATGGGAGGTGCTTTCTCAGGCATACGCCCCACCGGATGTCAGTCCTACATGTCGCCACGCAGGACGTGGGCTGACACCGGGTTTAAGCAAAGGTCGTAAAACCTTGCGAAGGCGTTGGGCGTAGCCCAACTCGCAGCTCTACAAATGTCTGCCAGAGAGGTCCAAGTAGAGGCGCAGTGTGCGTACTGGACACAACATGGATGGGGTTGGGTCTTCCTCCCCAATGTGGAGTGCCTGCAAGTTCACCACTTAGTCCCGCCCCTCGAACGCGAACCGTAGGAACGGCCAGTGTTGAGGGAGGATCGAGACTAGAAAGTAAGTGTCCTTCAGGTCGATTGCCACGAACCAATCCTGTGTTACAGTTAGACACCCTTTCCTGTGTCTTTCCTCTAACCCTAACTTAACGCCATCATGAACCCAGAGGCAGTCAGTCTCGAGAACCTTCTAGCCACGCTGTCTCATCAAGGAGTGATGGTCCAACACCATGCAGCAGCGTTGGGCCAACATGAAGCCTTAATGGGGAAACATTCACAACTACTATCGGAGATGCTGACGTCCATCAGGGAGAAAAGTGCTCGGATTCCACAAACCACCCGTCCGGCAACAGTTCCTCAAGTCTGAGTTCCTGTGGAGGTTAATCCCCTTGCTGAACCTCGTCTTCCACCTCAACAGCGATTCTCAGGTGACCCTAGTGCCTGCAAGGGCTTTCTCACCCAATGCTCTCTCTCCTTCGAGCTACAACCTTCTTCATTTCCCACCGACCAGTCCAAGATTGCCTACTTAATCACTCTACTCTCAGATAAAGCCCTGGCCTGGGCTGCTGCTGTTTGGGAGACCCAAAGCCCTTTTTGTGCCTCGTAAGTAGCCTTCTCTGAAGAGTTCAAGCGTGTATTTCAGGATGCTGTTTGCGGTCCGGAGACGACGAAACAACTTCTCACACTCCGGCAGGGTCGCGCAGCGTGACGGATTATGCCATACAATTCCGCACGAATTGCTATGCAGGAACCACCGGATAGTCTTGAGATAGTCATCAAACTAGCCTCACGCATAGACCACCATCTAAGAGAGAGAGAGCAAGATCGGAGATTATTCACCCCAGCTCCCGCTCTTCCCAGTTTCGAGCATTTACCACCTCCTGACCCGAGTACTACGGAGCCTATGCAGATTGGGCGCATTTCACAGGCTGAGAGAGACCATCGGATGAAGGAACAATGTTGTCTTTACTGTGGCAAACCAGGCCATTTCTGCACCACGTGCCCCGAGATCCAGGGAAACGCTAGGTCCCGTACAGGCCGGGAGGGGCTGTAACGGGAAACACCACTTCCTCCCATCCGTCCAACAGTCGTTTGCTCCTTCCTGTCGTGCTTTCTTGGAACAACCGGAGATTCCCACTTCAAGCTCTGGTGGATTCTGGGGCCGCAGGGAGTTTCATGGACAGCAGCTGGGCGCAGAGGAATAGTGTCCCCTCGAGCCTTCTCACAGATCCCATCAGAGTTAACACAATGGATTTGAGTCCTCTAGGATCTGGATTAGTCACTCATGCCACTGCTCCTTTGCGACTCTCAGTTTCACAACATCAGGAGACGACTACTTTCCACCTCATTTCATGTTCAGAGTTTCCTCTTGTACTGGGTTACCCCTGTCTTCGCGAACACAACCCTGACATCGACTGGTCAGTGGGATTGATCAAACAGTGGGGTCCTACATCATCAAGCCACCTGTGTTTTTTCGAATTCCCCTAGTTCCCATCTCGAGTCTTCCGAGCCCATTGATCTGTCTCCTGTCCCTGAATGCTACCATGATCTCAAGCTGGTCTGTAGTAAATAGAGGGCCGCCTTGCTCCCACCCCATAGGTCTTACGACTGCTCCATTGACCTGCTTCCTGGGGCCGGATCTCTCAACTCAACTCAACTCAACTTTATTTATATAGCGCTTTTTACAATTTTCATTGTTACAAAGCAGCTGTACATGAGACACAATAGATTACAAGTAGAACAACTAAAGGCATATACCTGTAAAAACAAGAAAAAGGTGGAAAACAACAAAAGACAGACATACAAATGCTCCACACACACAATGTATACATACTTACACACATTGACATAGACGCACACACACAAACATACTCACAAACACACACAAACACACTCGCACAAAAGGACAGTGAAAGGACACATTTGAGATAAAGGAGAGAGAGAACCACAGGTCAAATATTAAACAGACTATAAATTCTTATATATTAATTATTTCTAATTTCTCAATTCTAAAGCAGCCCCCCGGCCAGGCAGAACAATATGCAAACGGTGGCGAGGAACCCAAAACTCTAATCGAGAAAAAAAAAACTCAGGGGAACCCAGGCCAGACCGGGGGATTCCAGTTCCCCTCTGGCAAAAGCTGCTGCCTCTGCACAGGCACAACAGTGCTTGCAAAACAAGGCTAAATAAAAATAAAAATAAAAAAATAAGCTTAATAAGGTAAATGGTAGATTTAAGATTATCATTAACAATCTAATAGCATTTGAAATGTTGTAGGAAAATCAAAGTTGCCACGTCCTTTATCCAGCTCTATCCTCTTAGCTCTTGTCAGGTCACCGCTTCCCATTCTCAGCTCTGCCATCAGGTCTGGGCATGAACTGCCTCCTGCGGTAACCTTGGAACAAAGAGACAAGACTGGCTGAGAGTAGAGTACTGTTCTGCACTCTTTGATGCAACAAGTACATCATTTGTTGTTGGATGTGTTCCTGGTTCCGGTTGATTAATTGAGGATTAATATTATGGAAGTGTAGTGTATGCAAGAATAAAAAGATGCGTCGTTAGTCTAGACTTAAACTGACAGAGTGTGTCTGCCTCCCGGACATTGCAGGGAAGAATATTCCACAGTTTAGGCGCTAGATAAGAAAAGGATCTACCACCTGCACTTGATTTTGAAATTCTAGGTATTACCAACTGACAGGACTCCTGAAAGCGTAATGCACGTGGAGGTCTGTAATACAATAGAAGTTCATTTAAATACTGCGGTGCTAGACCATGCAGGGTTTTATAGGTAATAAGCAAGATCTTAAAGTTAATGCGATGTTTTATAGGTAACCAGTGCAAGGTTGAAAGAACCGGGGTTATATGCTCATACTTTTTAGTACGTGTAAGAACTCGAGCTGCCGCGTTTTGAACCAGTTGCAGTTTTTGTAATAGGCCTGCAGGGCAACCACCTAGAAGTGCATTACAGTAATCTAGTCTTGATGTCATGAATGCATGAATTAATTTCTCTGCATCTGACATCGACAGCATATGACGTAGTTTAGATATATTCTTAAGATGGAAAAATGCAATTTTACAGGTGTTGGCGACATGGCTTTCAAATGACAGAGTACTATCGAATACAACGCCAAGATTCTTAGCTGACGACGAGGATTTTATGGAGCATCCGTCAATCGTTAAGCAGTATTCTTGGTTGTTACGTATAGCGGTTTTCGGTCCCGTAAGTAACACTTCTGTTTTGTCCGAGTTTAATAGCAAAACATTGTTACTCATCCAGTTTTTTAAGTCAACTATGCAATCCTTTATTCGATCGAACTGCTGGGTTTCGTGAGGCTTCGAGGAAATATAAAGTTGAGTATCATCAGCATAACAGTGAAAGCTAATTCCGTGTCGCTTTATTATATCTCCTAGAGGTAGCATGTATAATGCGAAGAGCAGAGGCCCCAAGACTGAACCCTGTGGTACACCGTACTGGACTTGCGATTTGCGGGACATCTCATTGTTTATTGCTACAAATTGAAAACGTTCGGATAAATAAGACTTGAACCATTTCAATGCTATTTCGTTAATGCCGACGTAATTTTCGAGTCTATGTAGAAGTATGCTATGGTCAATGGTGTCAAATGCAGCACTAAGGTCTAGCAGCACCAATAACGAAATACAGCCACGGTCAGACGCTAAAAGCAGATCATTTGTAACTCTAATCAAAGCAGTCTCTGTACTGTGACATGCTCGAAATGCAGACTGGAATTCTTCATTAATGTCATTCCTTTGGAGGAAGGAGCATAATTGAGTTGAAACTACTTTTTCCAGAATTTTAGATATAAAAGGTAAATTCGATATAGGCCTGTAATTCCCTAGTTCTTTAGGGTCGAGTTTGGTTTTTTTTACAAGGGGCCTTATAACAGCCACCTTAAATGCTTTAGGCACATGTCCTAGTGTCAGAGATGACTTAATAATACTAAGAAGAGGATCTATAATTTCTGGGAGCATTTCTTTCAGTAGTTTTGTAGGTATAGGGTCTAGCATGCATGTTGTTGATTTAGATGATCTAATGATTTTAGACAGTTCATTGTGATCTACAGTAGAAAATAATTGCAATTTCTCCTTAGGGGTGCTGTAGTTAGTTTGTTCAGCGGGTTTCACTTCAGGTTGCATTGTTATATTTTTTTCTTTTATATCTTGGATTTTACTAGTGAAGTAGTTCATAAATTCTTCACTGTTATGCTGATAATCAGAATCTGACGTCGCTGACGACTTATTTTTTGTTAATTTAGCCACGGTGTTAAATAAAAACCTGGGGTTGTGATGGTTTTCCTCTATTAGTGAAAAGTAGGCGGATCTAGACATTTTTATGGCATCCCTGTATTTTCGAGTACTATCCTTCCAAGCTATACGAAATACCTCTAAATTAGTTTTCTTAAAGTTGCGCTCCATTTTCCGGGACGCTTTCTTTAGAGTCTAAGTGTGTTCATTATACCACGGTGTTGGGCTGCCATTTTTAATTTTCTTTAAACGCAGAGGAGCAACTATGTTTAATATTTCCGAGAAGGTAGTGTTAAAATTTTCAATAGTAATGTCAAAAACGTCAACGTTTTTACTCATGCTAGATATTTTAGACAAGTCAGGCAGATTATCGAGAAACGCATCTTTGGTAGTTGAAGTAATCGTTCTACCATATTTGTAACAAGGAGTTTGAAGTTTGAAGGCCAGTGAAGCAAACATAATATCAGATAATGATCCGAAATGTCTTCACTCTGCTGAACGATTTTAACATCGTCCACATTTATACCATAAAATAGTATTAAATCTAAAGTATGATTACGAAGGTGAGTGGGTCCTGACACATGTTGACTAACGCCCATGGAGTTAAGAGTGTCTATGAAAGCTATGCCCAAGGCATCTGTATCATTGTCTACATGGATGTTAAAGTCACCAACGACAAGGACTCTATCTACGGCCAGTACTAGTTTGGATAAGAACCCACCAAAATCTTTAATAAAATCTGTATGGTGTCCTGGAGGCCTATATACAATAGCTAGAATAAATTTAAAAAATGTTTTATCCTTAGTATTAGGTGTTGATACGTGAAGTACCATGACTTCAAAGGAATTGTATTTAAAATTAGACTTCTGAGAGATGATAAAAGTATTATTGTAAAGTGCAGCGACACCTCCCCCTCTACCTTTTAGACGAGGCTCGTGTTTATAGTAATAATCTTGGGGAACGGATTCATTTAGAGTAATATAATCATCTGGCTTAAGCCATGTTTCTGTCAAACAGAGCAGGTCTATTTTATGATCGGTTATCATATCATTAACAAAAAGTGCTTTATTTGAGAGAGATCTAATATTAAGCAATCCGAGTCGTAAAAGTTGATTACTTGTATTTTGTTCATGTTTGATTTGTTTAACGTTTATTAAATTACTTTCAAGAGGTTTACGCAATATATTATGTTTGCTAATCCGGGGGACAGACACAGTCTCTATTTTATGTTGTTTGTAAGAAGGGGTTATTACATGTTGTATATTCTGTGTATTTTGTAACGTGAGACGGCAAGCAGACAGTTGGTTAAGCCATTCTGTCTCCTTCCTGACCTGGGCCCTAGGTAGTCAGCCTTTAGCATTATTAAGACTGTGTGCCAAATTTCTAGAGAGGAGGGAAACCCCATCCCAGTAGGGATGGAGACATTCTCGTTTCAACAGGTCAGGTCTGCCCTCAAAACTCTTCCAGTTATTTATAAAATCTATATTATTCTGCAGGCACCACTCAGACAACCAGCCATTTAGTGATGATAATCTGCTATAAATCTCATCACCACGGTAAGCAGTGAGGGGGCCAGAGAATATTACAGTGTCTGACATCGTTTTTGCGAGCTCACACACCTCTTTAATATTATCTTTAGTGATCTCAGATTGACGGAGTCTAACATCATTTGTGCCGACGTGAATAACAATCTTACTGAATTTACGATTAGCCTTAGCCAGCACATTTAAATTTGACTTGATGTCAGGCGCTCTGGCTCCCGGTAAACATGTGACTATGGTGGCTGGTGTCTCTATGTTAACGTTCCGGACAATAGAATCACCGATCACTACGGCACTTTCAGCAGGTTTCTCAGTCGGCGTGTCACTGAGCGGGGCAAACCTGTTCGAGACTTTAATCGGAACGGTTGGGTGATGTTTTGTCCTGCGACTATGCCGTCTCACCGTCACAAAGTTTCCCAGCTGCAGGGGATTTTCAACCGGAACCGAGCCGTGTGCGGGTGTATAGGGGGAGATGATATTCCACAGTAAACAGAAGGCAAGCTAACACGCTAATATGCTAGCGGCGTTACGTTTCAATTAATATGTTTAGAATATAAAGTTATAAATAATTCGGCAACGTCAGTGATAGGTAACGATAGTAAAATACACTAGTATTAAAACCAAGAACAAATGTGAGGTGAAGCAAGTGTCAGAGGATACAAACTAGCCGCCGGCAGCGAGGCAAACATCTCCTCCTTGTCCCCTCCTGAACGTATGGCCATGGACACTTATATTTTAAAGACTTAAAGACCAAGATGGCGGCGCGTGAACATCGCGAGGCTCGGCGTCTCTCCAGTTTTAGCAATTATATAGTGTTTTTCTTGCTCATCTCGGGCCTGTTTGTTAAGAACAGTTGTGCATTCACAACGTACACCCGGCATGGGTGTACGGAAACATGGCTACACAGCGGCATACCGGACAACGCTATTGAGTTAGCGGGCTACAACACACACCGCGCGGATAGAACGGCAGAGGAATCCGGTAAGACAAGAGGAGGTGGACTGTGCATTTATGTCAATAAAGCTTGGTGCACGAACTCTGTTACTGTCGGGAGACACTGCTCGGCTAACCTTGAGTTTCTCGTGGTTAAATGTAGACCGTTTTATCTGCCACGGGAATTCACGTCAACCATTATAACGGCAGCTTATATACCACCGGATGCTGATGCCAAGCTTGCTATGAAAGAACTTCATGCAGCCATCAGTAAACAACAGACTGCTCACCCGGAGGCTGCATTTATTGTTGCGGGAGATTTTAATCACTCTAACTTAAAGACAGTGCTCCCTAAATTTCACCAGCATGTTTCCTGCCACACAAGAGGAAACAAAACTTTAGATCATGTCTATACAAACATGGCTGAAGCTTACACCGCAACCCCCCTCCCCCACCTGGGTCAATCTGATCACCTTTCTTTGTTCCTCACCCCCAAGTATTCACCTCTCATTAATCGTGTGAAGCCATCAGTGAAGACCATCAAGGTGTGGCCTGCGGGGGCAGACTTCACACTCCAGGAAAGGTTTCTACACACAGACTGGAGTATGTTTGCTTCTCAGGCCACCAGTGGCTCTCACACGGATATAGACAGCTACACCTCCTCTGTATTGGACTACATCAATACCACCATTGATAGTGTCACAACTCAAAAGCAGATCACCATATACCCTAATCAGAAGCCATGGATGAACAAGGAAGTGCGACTCCTGTTGAAAGCACGCAACACCGCCTTCAGATCAGGTGATGCACAGGCCTATAGTACTTCCAGGGCAAATCTGAAGAGGGGCATCAAAAAGGCCAAGCACTGCTACAAGTTGAAGGTAGAGGAGCATTTTACCAATTCTGACCCTCGACGCATGTGGCAGGGCATCCAGGCCATTAGTGATTATAAACCCAACCACTCCATCCCCATAACCACAGATGCTGCCTTTCTGAACGAGCTTAATGACTTTTATGCACGCTTTGAGAGAGACAATAAGGAACCCGTCACCAGGCTCACACCTTCCACTGACCACCCAATCATCACAGTAAATTCCACAGATGTTTTCACTGCACTAAGCCGGATAAACGCGCGCAAGGCTGCTGGCCCTGATGGCATCCCTGGTCGCGTACTCAGGGCATGTGCGGAGCAGCTCGCTGGGGTCTTCACGGACATCTTCAACCTGTCCCTCGCCCAAGCAGTGGTTCCAGCATGTTTCAAATCCACCTCCATTGTGCCCATTCCAAAATATTCCAGCCCGACATGCCTGAACGACTACCGCCCTGTAGCACTCACACCCATTGTTATGAAGTGCTTCGAGCGGCTGGTCCTGTCACACCTAAAAGACTCTCTACCATCCACACTGGACCCATACCAATTTGCCTACCGTAGCAATAGGAGCACCGATGATGCAGTGTCCATGGCGCTGCACTCCGTGCTCACACATCTGGACAATAAGGACACTTATGCACGCATGCTGTTTGTAGACTTCAGCTCTGCATTCAATACTGTAATCCCTTCCAAGCTAATCATCAAACTTGGAAACCTAGGCATAAACAATTAAACCTGCAACTGGATTATGGATTTCCTGACGAACTGGCCTCAGCTTGTTAGGTTAGGCAACATCTGCTCCACCACAACCACCCTCAACACTGGTGTACCTCAGGGCTGCGTACTGAGCCCCTTTCTCTACTCCCTTTTCACACTCGACTGCAGACCTGTGAATGGATCTAACTCCTTCATCAAGTTTGCAGACGATACAACAGTGATTGGTCTCATCAGCAACAACGATGAGACTGCTTACAGGGAGGAAGTACGGCACCTGGCCACATGGTGCTCAAACAACAACCTGCTCCTTAACACCTCCAAGACAAAGGAGATCATCGTGGACTTCAGGAAGGCGAAAGGAGGCACACACGACCCCATCCACATTAACGGGACGGCTGTTGAACGTGTTTCCAGTTTTAAGTTCCCGGGGACCCACATTTCGGAGGACCTGTCCTGGACCACCAACACCTCATGCCTGGTCAAGAAGGCTCACCAGCGTCTCTTCTTTCTGAGGACACTGAAGAAGAACCAACTGTCTTAAACTATCCTGGTGAACTTCTATCGCTGCACGATAGAGAGCATCCTGACCAACTGTGTCACAGTCTGGTACGGGAACTGTTCTGTTGCTGAGCGCAAGGCACTGCAGCGGGTGGTGAAAACAGCCCAGCGCATCACAGGAACTGCACTCCCTTCCATTGAGGACATCCAGAAGAAACGCTGTCTGCGTCGAGCTCGCAGCATTCTCAAGGACTCCTCTCACCCCGCTCATAGACTGTTTACTCTCCTGCCTTCCGGTAGGCGCTTCAGGTGCCTCCGGACAAGAACCAGCAGACTAGGAAACAGCTTTTTTTCCAGAGCTGTTTCATTATTGAACTCTGCTCCCCACTGATTTCACTACCTCTCATAACTTTAACTTAATGCTGCTACTACAATGTTAACATTGCACTACAGGGCTGCCATGCATGACGGAACTGTACACACCAGTACTTCATGTATCTGCTCTACCGGACTGTTTACACACACACAGCATCATTTGCACTCTATACTGCTCACTTGCACACCAGGAATATTACACTGAATGCTCATTAGCACGAATGGACTACTTTCATAACTGCATTAACTCATCTACTGCACTGTAACTTCAATAACTGCACTAACTCACCTACTGCACTGTAACTCATCTATTGCATTATTGCATCTATCGCATAACTAACTGCATCTTCTCATTTATTGCACTATAGCTTCAATAACTGCACTAACTCATCTACTGCACTGTAACTGTATATCTGCATCTACTCATGTATTGCACCGTACCTTTAATAACCACATTAACTCATCTACTGCACTGTAACTTTAATAGCTAATGTCTGTAACTAATGCACACTCAGGTCACTTGCACTATTGTATAGTCTATATTGTTATCTGTTTATAACCTCCTGTACATTAATGTTCACAATATATAGCCTTCTGTATATATTGTCATAGTACATTCCTTCTGTAAAGTATTTTCATAGTACATGCCCATTGTATAGTAATTTCCTAATATTGTATCTGTATTTATTCACACTGTATATCTGCACTTGCTAATTGCACTTCTGGTTAGACCTAAACTACATTTCGTTACACTGTACTTGTATATGTGTAATGACAATAAAGTTGAATCTAATCTAATCTAAAATTAAAGACTCACTGGCTGCAGGCATCATCTGACCATCTACTTCACCCGCGGGAGCGGGGTTCTTTTTTGTGGGAAAGAAAGATGGGGGATTACGTCCAAGCATTGACTACAGGGGGCTCAATGCAATCACTGTCCGGAATCGGTACCCGCTACCCCTCATTGCCACAACATTCAAACTGCTACAGGGGGCAACCATTTTTACCAAGCTTGATCTACGGAACGCCTACCACCTTGTACGGATCAGACACGGTGACGAGTGGAAGACGGCCTTCAACACACCTACTGGCCACTACGAATATTTAGTGATGCCCTTCGGCCTGACCAATGCCCCGGCCGTCTTTCAATCGCTTATCAACGATGTGCTCCGGGACATGCTGAACCTCTTTGTGTTCGTCTATTTGGATGATATCTTCATCTTCTCGAGCTCCCTCCAGGAACACATGGTGCCTGTCGGAAGGGTCCTTAAACGGCTTATGGATAGCCACCTATATGTGAAACCTGAGAAGTGTGAGGCAAGCTAGATGGTCATTATTCTTTAATCGTTTCCAGTTCATTCTTACCTATCGACCCGGTTCCAAGAACTTGAAACCGGATGCTTTATCTCGAGTATACTCTCCTACGATTCGAGAGGATGCCAACATGCCCATTCTTCCCTGTGTAAAGATCGTGGCTCCAGTTTCATGGCAAGCTGAGGATACCGTCAGACGAGCCCAAGCCACCGAGCCAGGTCCGAACGGAGGTCCTACCAATCGGCTGTTTGTTCCAAAACCTGTATGGCCCCAGGTTCTTCTATGGGGACATTCCTCATGCCTCACGTGCCATCCCGGCGCCAGCCGTACCCTGGAGTTCATTAAACGGAGGTTCTGCTGGCCCAGCATCGGGGACGATGTTAACACCTTCGTCAAGGCTTGTTCCGTCTGCAATCAGAGCAAATCATCCCAACTACGCCCTCAAGGACTTCTTCAACAGTTACCAATCCCTCACAGATCATGGTCACACATCTCACTCGACTTCATCTCGGGGCTTCCTCCTTCTCGTGGCAACACTGTCATCTTGGTTATCATCGACAGATTTTCCAAAGCAGCTTGATTCATACCCCTGCCCAAGCTACCCTCGGCCAAGGAAACGGCCGAACTGATAATCGACCATGTCTTTCGAGTCTTCGGTATTCCCCAGGATATGGTTTCCGACCGAGGTCCCCAGTTTTCCTCCAAATTCTGGAAGGCCTTCGGCCAGCTCATAGGGGCTTCCACCAGCCTGTCTTCGGGTATTATCCAGAGTCCAATGGCCAAACCAAGAGGATGAACCAGGAGCTGGAAACTGCCCTCAGATGTATGGTTTCTAATAATCCATCCTCCTGGTCTTCATTCGTCATCTGGGCTGAATATGCACACAACACTCTATGCTCCTCCGCAACCGGTATGTCCCCGCATGAATGTCAGTTTTAGTTATGCTCCTCCAGTGTTCCCGGATCAGGAAACCGATGTCGGTGTACCGTCGGCCAGGAGATTCATAAGACGTTGTCGTCTCACGTGGAAGAGGGCTCGTCTCCATCTCCTACGTTCCTCACAACAGTACCAGCAACAGGCCAATAGATGTCGCCGCCTGGGTCCTGCCTTGCGTCCGGGCCAAAGAGTGTGGCTTTCTACAAGGAACCTACCACTTAGAGGGGAGTCCCGCAAATTGTCACAGAGGTTCATCTGTCCATTCAAGATCTCCAGGAAGATCAACCCCGTTACCTACCGTTTGCAGTTACCCAGATGATTTAAAATTAATCCTAGTTTTCACGTATCACTGCTAAAACCTGTTGTTTTTTCTCCTCTTGTTCCAGCAGACAGACCTCCCCCTCCACCTCGGGTCATCGTGGGCCAGCCTGCATATACCGTCCGCCGGATACTGGACTCTCGTAGTGTCCAGCGATCTTGGCAGTATCGGGTGGATTGGGAAGGCTATGGCCCAGAGGAACGCTCCTGGGTTCCTGCCAAGGACATACTGGACCTAACCTCATTCGTCAGTTCAGGGCCAGCCATCCCAATGGGGGTAGTAGGAACCTGTTGAATTCTGTCACCATTTGACCACCAGGGGTCGCCAGGGGGTCATGTTCTACTTATTTGTTTATTGATTGCACCTGTGCCTAGTTTGTTTGAGCGTTTTTATACACCTTGTTTTGCCCTTAGTCCCTCTCGTTAAGTTTGAATGTTACTGCCCGTTCTTGATTACGGTGAGCTTAGTTTTCTCCTGTTGGTCTCGAGATACCCTTTTGTGGATGTACCTTTTTTGGATTTATCGTTTTGTGGATTATTTTTTAGATGGACTGTTGCTTGATGGATTATCTTTTTGTTTGACCATTAAATACTCTTTTTGCAAGCATCGTTGTGTCTGCCTCACCTTTTGGGTTCAACCACTTTCAACGCCATCCACCCGAGTGTGTACCGCGTTCTGACAAACAGCAACAACGATTACGAGTTTGTCGTGAACCTTGCATACTTTTAAGAATGAAGCGTTTAGTCGATCGAGATGAATTCTTATTGCAACCAATGTAAACACGACGGCTTACTATTTTGACGACTTGGAACCTTCTGAATTGTTTTCAGAAAAGTGTGCCTTATGCATCAGACGTTCAGCCAACGCTCTTCTTTTGTGCTCTGCTGAAGAAAGAAACTCATACAGGTTTGATAATGACAGATTTTAATATATGGGTGAACTGTCACTTTAAAGCTGATCATGTGAAAACACACAGAAGAGCATTTGAGAGGTCAGACTAACACCTGCGTTTACAATCTTCTCCACATTATTGATTTTATGGAGTCACACAGTAAATTCTGTCTGGCCCACTGCTCTACTAAATGTTCATGCTCATGTTGTTGATTTATGGCTAAAAAAACTCAAATGTGCTGCAGATCCTTCACAGATCAATAGAAATAAAGGGATACGCTGTGTTTCTGTACACGTTTGTTTAGCCATTTCTTAGAGAGCCTGAATCAAGACACCTAAAGAAATAGATGTGAACGTTCATTTGACTTTGAGAGCAAACAAACATTGTGAGTGATGAAATCGAAACATTAAATTCTGTAAAATGCATAAACGTGAGCCCGAAGAGAAATAAGGCGGAATTGTGATATTAAGACGGCAGCCTGCTTATTTAAATAAAATAATGTTTGTTTATTATTCATTTTCATTTTATTGAAAAAAATCAAAGTTTTGCTTTCCAGTTAAAAAAAACTATTCTGATGTGATTCTGAATCGTTCTTTTCAACTGTAACGCATTCTGCAGAGACTGATAAATATTTCAGTGAATATTCCCCATTGACTCGACACGAGATAGACATCATCAACAATGTTTGAACTCTATTGATCTGAGATGAGCAAAGCCAGAAAATAAAAGAATTTTAGAAATAGTGCAGTTTTCAGAAAAAAAACAGCAACCAAACATTATTTCCATCCTGTGTTGACCCCGAGAGCAAACACACACGCACACATACATGCACACACCTGCCTTCATGTGATCCGTATGTCTGATGTTGGTGGAATTGCTCCCGTGGGAATAACGGTGCTGAATCACCTCTTTCCATCTATTCTTCTCTCACTCTGCTCTTCCGTGAGCGATGGAGAGCTGATGAGCTCATATTATTGTGAACTGCAGGACCTTTCATACAGCAGGGACAGTTCCTTTGTTCTTATGCTCACTAGAAAGTAGTCTTTACATTTTTTTAAACACCATGCACATTCACGTTCATGGTCATTTGCAATCTGAAACTCCCCCAATGACCCAAGATGGTGAGGAAACCTCCCTTTATAAATCATGTGCATCTATTTGTGCTTTCACAAAACACATCACTGCGCTCTCTTTGAACAATGCATGGTTTACTCCATTTGGTTTTTAGGGTTTATTTCATATAAGAGATGTATTTTCCATAAATAAAAATGTTAAGAATAGAACGAGAATTAGCAGTTATTTTTTGGGGGAATTGCAATCTTATTATGATCAGGTAAAGCTGCAATAGAAAAGGAACGAGATGTGAACATGTGAACAGGTTGTTCTGTTAATTGTGTCTCTGCGTTGTGCTTTCAATAAAAGAAGGTTTGCCAAATCATCCAGCAAAGTGAGATCAGCCCTGACACTATGACTACATTACAAATGATTTCCCATCGATCTTTTAAAGAGTTTCACACGCAAATGTCTACCTTGAAGTTTGAAATGACCAATTGAGTATTTGCAAATAAAGGAGACAGAACGCACAGTGGTACTTTGTTTTTGTAGTATCTACTCTCTGTGTTAGCATGCTCAGAGGTGTGCCTATATTTACAAACAATTCTTCTTATAAGTTGGTTGATCTCACACTTTGTATGAAACTGTTCTTACACACTCACTAGTATATGCACACATCTGTGTGTACGCACTGTTGATAAATGACCCCCCTGGACCTTGACTTAATCCAATATAATCAAAACTTTTCTGCTGTACTATAATATTTGCATGTTGTAGACATATTACAAAGTACAGAAAAAAATGGGCACTTTACTTACCTGAATGTTCAATTATGTGGTTCAGTAAAACAAGATGATTTGCTTCAAGGCAAGTTCACAAGTTGTGTGAGTTCATGGCCAGGTAAGCACGCCTATAATGTGTGTGTGTGTGTGTGTGTCTGTGTGTGTGTGCGTGCGTGCATGCGTGCGGGTGTGCGTGCGTGTGTGCGTGTGTGTGTGTATAAAATAATACTGTAAGTAGAGAAGTAGAGCAGAAAACATCCATCCACACAACACACTTCATTGGAAAACACTCCAAAAGTCTTAAGTCCCATCGTCAGCTAGTTATGAAATACTCCAACCCATCACGTCCAAGATCATCTGACTGTCTAGTCTGTCTTCTTGTTATTCTTTCTGCTTTTCTTCGCATGTGTTATAGCCCTTATACCCCTCGTCCTGCATGTCGGCCAGAGGCTGAAAATGAAGAAATCACTTTCAGGAAAGCTGAGGAAACCTCTCGTGGCGCGTAGGAGGCTATAGTTTTAAAGGCATTTTCTATCATTTCTATTATCATCTTTTTCAATAACTCGATGTGTAGAGTAGGGGTTGAATGACCAAAGAGTAGAGTAGCGGTTGAATGACCTAAAATTATGTGTTAAAAGTTGCGTCGACGTTGACTAGTCGATGACGTCATTTTAAATAAAATAAGAGCTAGGGAATGTTTTACAACATAATTTGATTGGTTTGGGCAGTAAGACACTTGTGTGGATGGTCTGTGGGAGAATGGTGGGACTCCCGCAAAATAGCCTCTAAATATCCCGTCCCGTGTCTAGGTCCTTGGAAAAGTCAGCCGTCTTCTTTAGGGTACAGTGTCAAAAAATCACATGACTAGTCAACATCAAGCTTTAAATGTCGTGCAAGAGCATTAATGTCGACTCGACTAATGTTCGGAGCCTAGCACATACAAGGTATAAATGAGGATTTTGTTTTGTGTTTTTATTTAGGGGCCGTGTACCATGGCTGTGATTTACTAAAAGGAGCTAATAAGCTGTGATAAGGAATTCTCCATAGTAGTTAACACGACAGACTTCACGTTGCTGTCCAATTGCGTTATTTGTGGATATTTAGAGACATTTATGGATTTTCATATGTTTACTTCAAATGTATTTTTTATTATTATTTAAACGCAGCAATATGTCATTTATAGAGCGTTAGCACTCAAGTAGTGTCAACTTCATCAATACTGGAAGCAATAAAACAAAGACGGCAAAGTTTTCAATTCTAGGTTTATTTAATTTAAGGTAATTCAGCTATAAGCACCGTTTTTATCTTGTGAATGTTGCTACCTTAATGGCGGCATCTGTGTTACTGCACCATGTAATGAACAGACTATACTGTCATGATTCTACCGTATCATGTCATGTTTCTCTTGGCCTAGTGGAGGGTCCAGTTTTATGTGGAGAGAGACTATTTTGGCCCTTATGGATCTACATCAGCAACCGTAGTGAGGATAAAATCCTAGAACCGCCCCTGACTTAACCCCATTTTTCATTCACACTAGTGTAATAGCTTGTAAAGTTGGTCTATATACAGTAGCTCTCACAGCTCTCACTTTTAGTTTCTGAGTGGGGTAAGATGGGTCAGCCTCTTGTCGAGTCAACTGTGCTCAACTATATGGCTACAAATCAAACTTGTACTCGATTTGTGAAGGGACAGTGTTACATAACAAAATATTTTGTTATTCTATCTTTCACCAGAAACATGTTTCTAAAACTTTTTGTATTTCATTTCAATTGATATCCAACCATCCATCCATCCATCCATTTTCTTCCGCTTGTCCTGGGCCGGGTCGCGGGGGCAGCAGTCTAAGCAAGGATGCCCAGACTTCCCTCTCCCTAGACACTTCCTCCAGCTCTTCCGGGGGGACACCGAGGCGTTCCCAGGCCAGCCGGGAGACATAGTCCCTCCAGCGTGTCCTAGGTCTTCCCCGGGGTCTCCTCCCAGTGGGACATGCCCGGAACTTCCCGGGAAGACGTCCAGGGGGCATATGGAAAAGATGCCCGAGCCATCTCAGCTGTCCCCTCTCGATGTTGAGGGGCAGCGGCTCTACACTGAGCTCTTCCCCAGTGACCGAGCATCTCTAAGGGATCGCCCAGCCACCCTGCGGAGAAAGCTCATTTCGCCCGCCTGTATCCGGGATCTTGTCCTTTCGGTCATTGACCCACAGCTCATGACCATAGGTGAGAGTAGGAATGTAGATTGACCGCCTTGCGGCTCAGCTCCTTCTTCACCACGACAGACCGGTACAGCGACTGCATTAATGCAGAAGCTGCACCGATCCTTCTGTCAATCTCCCGTTCCATCCTTCCCTCACTCTTGAACAAGACCCCCAGATACTTGAACTCTTCCACTTGAGGCAGGAACTCTCCAACAACCTGAAGTGAGCAAACCACCCTTTTCCGACTGAGAACCATGGCCTCAGATTTGGAGGTGCTGATTATCATCCCAGCCGCTTCACACTCGGCTGCAAACCGTCCCAGTGCATGCTAAAGGTCCCGGTCTGATGGGGCCAGCACAACGACATCATCCGCAAAGAGCAGAGATGAAATCGTGTGGTCTCCAAATGCGACGCACTCCGGCCCCTGACTGCGCCTAGAAATTCTGTCCATAAAAATTATGAACAGAACCGGCAACAAAGGCAGCCCTGCCGGAGTCCATCATGCACCAGGAACAAGTCAGATGTACTGCCGGTAATGTGAACCAAGCTCCTGCTCCGGTCGTACAGGGACGGGATGGCCCTTACCAAAGGGTCGCGAATCCCATACTCCAAGAGCACCCTCCAAAGATGCTGAGAGGGACATAGACGAATGCCTTCTCCAAATCCACAAAACACATGTGGATTGGTTGGGCAAACTCCCATGAACCCTCCAGCACCCTGGAGAGGGTATAGAGCTGGTCCAGTGTTCCACGACCGGGACGAAAACCACACTGTTCCTCCTGAATCCAAGGTTAACCATCGGCCGGATTCTCCTCTCCAGTACCCTGGCATAGACTTTCCCAGTCCAAAGGCACTGTCCCCGACCGCCATGCGGTGCTGCAGAGGCGTGTCAGCCAAGACAGCCCCACAACATCCAGAAACTTGAGGTACTCAGGGCGGATCTCATCCACCCCCGGAGGCCTGCCACCGAGGAGTTTCTTGACTACCTCGGTGACTTCAGCCCAGGTGATGGATGAGTCCGCCTCCGAGCCCTCAGCCTCTGCTTCCTCAATGGAAGACGTGACGGCGGGATTGAGGAGATCCTCGAAGTATTCCTTCCACCGCCTGATGATATCCCCGGTCGAGGTCAACAGCTGCCCCCCTCCACTGTAAACAGTTTTGGTAGGGCACTGCTTCCCTCTCCTGAGGCGCCGGACAGATTGCCAGAATCTCTTCGAGGCCGACCGATAGTCCTTCTCCATGGCCTCACTGAACTCCTCCCAGGCCCGAGTTTTTGCCTTCCCAACCACCCGGGCTGCAGTCCGCTTGGCCTGTCGGTACCCGTCAGCTACCTCGGGTGTCCCACAAGCCAGCCAGGCCCGATAGGACTCCTTCTTCAGCTTGACGGCATCCCTTACTTCCGGTCTCCACCACCGGGTTCGGGGATTGCCCCCTCGACAGGCACAGAGACCTTACGCCCACAGCTCCGAGTGGCCGCGTTGACAATGGAGGTGGAGAACATGGTCCACTCGGACTCAATATCTCCAGACTCCCTCGGGATCTGGTCGAAGCTCTGCCGGAGGTGGAAGTTGAAGATCTCTCTGACAGGGGATTCGGCCAAACTTTCCCAACAGACTCTCGCAGTACGTTTGGGTCTGCCGAGTCTGTCCAGCTTCCTCCCCCGCCATCGGATCCAACTCACCACCTGGTGGTGATCAGTTGACAGCTCCGCCCCTCTCTTCACCCGAGTGTCCAAGACATACGGCCGAAGGACAGATGAAACAACCACAAAGTCGATCAAGGGTGTCCTGGTGCCATGTGCACTGATGGACACCCTTATGCTTGAACATGGTGTTCGTTATGGACAAGCTGTAACTAGCACAGAAGTCCAATAACAGAACACCACTCGGGTTCAGATCAGGGGGCCGTTCCTCCCAATCATGCCACTCCAGGTCTCACTGTCGTTGCCCATGTGGGCGTTGAAGTCCCCCAGCAGAACGACGGAGTCCCCCGAGCGACCCTCTCGTTCACAGGGGTAAACTCCAACACATGGCGGCTGACCTGGGGGGCTATAAGCAAACCCACACCAGCCCGCCGCCTCTCACCATTGGCAACTCCAGAGTGGTGAAGAGTCCATCCTCTCTCGAGGAGTGTGGTTTCAGAGCCCAAGCTGTGCATATAGGTGATCCCCACTACCTCTAGTCGGAATCTCTGAACCTTGCGCACAATCTCAGGCTCCTTCCCCGCCAGAGAGGTGACGTTCCATGTCCCTAGAGCTAGATTCCGCGTCCAGGGATCGGGTTGTACGGTCCCTCCTGCAGGTGGTGGGTCCAAAGGAGGGTGGCCCCTTGTCGCTCCTTCGGGCTGAGCCCGGCCGGACCCCATGTGGGGGGCCCGACCACCAGGCACTCGCATACGAGCCCCAACCCCGGGCCTGGCTCCAGGGTGGGGCCTCGGTTGCGCCATGCCGGGCGACGTCACGGTCCTCCAATTAATTGCATCATAAGGGTTTTTGAACCGCTCTTAGTCTGACCCGTCACCTAGGACCTGTTTGCCTTGGGAGACCCTACCAAGGGCATATAGCCCCTGACCACATAGCTCCTGGGGTCTTTCGGGTACTCAAACCCCTCCACCAATGTAAGGTGGCAGTTCAAGGAGGGGTTCAATTGATATCAAAAACTTTAAAATTAACGAGCAGATGTTACTCTCACCTGTCTCTCATATGTCAGCTCGATTGGTGTTGTGTTATCTGAACACGTCCCATCAGAACAACGACACAATAATGGCGCCCACAGAAATGCCAACCATCACTCAGCGTTTGAGAAGAGACAGACGGAATGGAAGTTGTGTCCTGACCCACCGTGAGAAATGAAAGCGCAAAGTTCTGAACTCCTGCTCGAGGCTTCACCTGGACGGCATACAGACAGACAACACCATATATTTCAAGATAGAAAGAGAGAAAATGAGAGAGACACATAATCTTTTATTCATCAAATCAAGAATCAGATTCCTAACTTTGAACTTTGTGCAGTCAGTTTTGATGTTCAACGTATTCAACATCATCCTCTTCCCATGACTGATGTCATGTTCTGTTCAGACTGTTTTTAACTTATGTTATCAATCAACGAGGATCATAAAGCTTTTTATCAAACTCATTTTCTGTTTAGACTGGATGGGCTGATGAAACGTGACCCGGTCTGTGAGTCTCATGATCTAATTTTGAGTTTAAGAACATCAAGGTTTCATTAAAATTTTTCATTTCACTTCAATGTTTACGTAGTCAATATGAAAGATGTCAAGGTTAAATTTTTCACAGAATGATTTTTACATTATGTTCATTATAATGTGATGTATAAATCAGTAAATCACAAAAAGCAGACTGGGTCAGGTAGAGTGGATATCTCAGAATACTTGTAAGACTAAAAACTGAAGTCGTTCCATAGACCTCATCCCAATAAAACCAGACTTCCTTTGTGCTGGCGAAAACACACCGATAGAGAAACAGAGAGAAATCTTGACATTTAAAGAGAAATTTGAATTGCTGAAGCTTTGAGTGGATGTCTCTTTTATTACCCACCATGTGGATGCCTAAGTGTTTGTCTGTGTGATTCACCAGCAGCTTACACAAACACACACACACACACACACACACACACGCACAGACTTACGTACACACATATGCACACACAATCATACACACACACTCACACGCAGGCACACACACGCACAAACACACGTACACAAATCGGTCTATAGCTTCCAAGTTCATTGAGGTCTAAGTTTGTTTTTTTGATAAGAGGCTTAATGACAGCCATCTTAAAAGGTCCTGTGACATGGCCTAGATTAATTGACAAATTGATAATGTTATAAATGGGCTCAATTTTAACTGGTAGTAACTCTTTTAATAATTTATTTGGAACAGGGTCTTATAAGCATGTTATCGGTTTGGATGTTGCAATAAGTTTAATTAAATCTTCCTGTTTTATAGTATGAAAACACTGTAGCTTTTCTTTTGGGGCGATGGTTGATACTAATTCATTAGACAAACTTGGAGGTTGGGTTTTAACTATGTTGGCTCGTATTTTCGATTTTCTCTGTAAAAAAATTCATGAATTCATTGCTACCAAAGTGCGGCGGAATAGCCAGGTCAGGTAAACTCTGATTGTTTGTCAGTTTAGCAATTGTACTAAATAAAAACCTTGGATTGTTTTTGTTAGTTACGGAGGTGCTCGGCTTTTGCTGCATTTAGTGCCATTTTATAACAGTTCTCACTCTCTTTCCATGCAATTTTAAAGACCACTAATTGGGTTTGTTTCTATTTGCGCTCCAGTTTATTGGTTTCTCTTTTCATTAATCTTGTTTGACTTCATAGGTGCGACCGCTTGTAATGTATTAGAGAAAGTAGTGCCCATGTTGCTGGTCATGTCATTGAGCGATTCTGTATTTATTGACAAGGTAATTAAAGGAGTCAGGTCTGGCAAGTTCTTTACGAAACTATCTTTAGTAGTTGAAGTGATTGTTCTACCCTGTGGATAACGAGCTATACAACTGATTTCTGGTATCTGGGCAGCTCCTGTAGGCACCTCGGGAAGAAAATAGGGGTGGGAGGGGAAATGTCGCCTGAGAGCCCGACCCATACCGACTGGAAGACGGACTGAAAGGCCGGCTGGAAGACAGACTGGATCGCTGGCTGACACACGAACGGTACTAACACGCCGGCTGGCACACGAACGGGACTCCCAATTAGGCAGCGCCTTCTCCGGCAGTTGAGCCATACTCTCTGGCGTCTGGGCAGCACGCTCAGGTTGCTACACAGCACTCTTTCGTGGCTGGGTAGCATGGTCGGGCACCTGGGCGGCGGTCTCTGGCGGCTGGACAGCACTGTCGGGCGACTGGGCCGTGCTCTCTGGCAGCTGGCCCGTGCTTTCGGTAACATCGTCGCTTTGAGGAATAATATCGATATTGGTTAGATCAGCTCCGTGAGATATGATCAAGTCTAGTGTATGATTAAATCGATGACTTGGTCTATCGGTGTTTTGTGTTACACCAAAAGAGTGTAGTAGCTATTTAAACGCCACTTCTTATGTATCGTTAGCACTATCTACGTGTATATTAAAATCTCCGAAAATCAATACTTTAGCGACATTAACCAATAGGTCCGATAAGAAGTCTGCGAACTCTATCAGGAAATTAGTGAAGGGCCGAGGGTGTCTATACACAGTAACCAATGTAAGGGAGACCAATGTTTTTTTTCTTTTGTTTGGAACAATTATGTTCAACGCAAGCATTTCAAATGATTTAAATGTATGCTCTGTTCTCTGAGTTACGGTGAGAAAGAAAAGTGTGTGTAAACACACACACACACACGCACACACAGACATACACACAAACATACACACACACACACACACAGTCGGAGGGGTCCGGGCGGTCTGTGCTGTACTGTTAGTTGAGTATGCTTTCGAGCAGTCAGGTGAACAGATCTCTTACTGAAGACGGCTGCCTGCGGGGCAGGAAAATGCCACTCTGTTATAGTCCAGTCAATACCACCCGTCTCACACCTCAGTCCTGCAGGGTGACACTTACTCACCTTTTCATTACACACTGAATATTTAAACAGCGCAGAGGAGAGACGCCGGCCATGGCTGTCTTCTGTTCCTCTAAAGATGCTTGTCTCATTCATCACAAAAAATAAAGAAATAAAGCAGAGAGACTGTTTTCTTCTATTTCATTCTCTTGCATCGGCTTTAAATGTACATTTTTATATGTTTTTTTTATTGTTTACTTTTTCTTTCTTTACTAACATGAACTTTAATCTCTCTCTCTCTCTGTCTCTCTCTCTCTCTGTCTCTCTCTCTCAAGATTCAAGATTAAAAGGAGCTTTATTGGCATGATAAACAAAAAATTACATTGCCAAAGCACAAGATTAAAAATAAACATGCACAAATACAGATTAAGATAAAAATAAAATAGAATAAAAATAAAGTCTATAAGTAAATATATAAATAAACATCTCAATATAAACAGAAAAAGAGTTGTGAGATCAGTTGGATGAAGGGGTTTCTCTCTGGGCTCAGCTCTTGATGTCTTAAGGCTTTGTGATGGAGTGTGTCTGTGTCGCTGTTCTTAAGGTGTGTGTAGAATTTTAAAGCTCTTTTTTGTATTTTAATGATTAGAGGATACAGTCTTAATTCTGCTCTGCATGCGTTGTTTGGAGTTTTTTTCTGTACCCGTAGAATGTTTTTACACATTTCTGTTTGCAGAATCTCTATTGGGTGTTTGTCCCATCTGCTGAACTCTTGGTTGGCGAGAGGACCCCAAACCTCACTTCCATACAGCGCGATTGGTTCTATAATTGATTGTATTATTTTCAGCCAGATTACGGTTGGGATGTCAATTGTGATATTCTTTTTGATTGCGTGAAAGGCTCTTCGTGCCTTGTCTCTCAGGTCATTCACAGCCTTGTTTAAGTTTCCGGTGTTACTAATGTTTATACCAAGATATGTGTAGTTCTTGGTGTGTTCTAGGGGCATGTTGTTTAGTTTGAAACGGTGATGTTGGTTTTGGCAACTGGGCTCTCTCTCTCTCTCTCTCTCTCTCTCTCTCTGTCTCTGTCTCTCTCCCTCTCTCTCTCTCTCTCTCTCTCTCTCTCTCTCGCTCTCTCTCTCTCTCTCTCTCTCTCTCTCTCTCGCTCTCTCTCTCTCTCTGTCTCTCTCTCGCTCTCTCTCTCTCTCTCTCTCTCTCTCTCTCTCTCTCGCTCTCTCTCTCGCTCTCTCTCTCTCTCGCTCTCTCTCTCGCTCTCTCGCTCTCTCTCTCTCGCTCTCTCTCTCTCTGTCTCTCTCTCGCTCTCTCTCTCTTTCTCTCTCTCTCTCTCTCTCTCTTTCCCTCTCTCTGTCTCTCTCTCTCTCTCTCTCACTGTCTCTCTCTCTCTCTGTCTCTCACTCTCTCTCTCTCTCTGTGTTTTTGTGCGCATGTGTGAGTGTTTGCGGAGTAAGTGAGTGAGTTTAGCGCGTGGTTAGTGTTAGTGTTAGCGAGTAAATACAATTTAAAATCGTAAATTGATAATTTGTTGACTTAACAGGCCCCTTGCTAGCGTACACTGTACGGACAGCATGTCGGCCTCACGGTCACAGGGTTTGGTAAATCTCACGCGGCTCCATGGTGTTAAGGTGGCGTCCGCGGTGAGTGTTGAAGACTGTTGCTTAGCTGCAGGTGAGGTCGTGGGTGTGGAAAGGGGGGCGTGGCTTAACACGGTCTGCGGCGAAAGGGCGTGTCGGGAGTATGACGGTGAGTAAGCAGATCAACGATATAGTGAAATCACCTGCTTCTTGTTGTTCTAGTAATTGGCGAGGAGACGCATTTAAGGCACGAGGGAGGAGAAGAGAAACGAGAGAGAAACCAGGCTGGGAACGCAAGCGTCGACAGACGGAGAGAGACAAGGTGTCTAGGAGTATCCGATCCAGAGAAAGGATTCGTCACAACTAGAGAGATTGTGTTATTGAATGAGCGGGACTACAACCCGGAAGTATTGTAGTAAATAAAGAATCTTACGCTTTCCCAGCCACGCCGACTCCGCCTCCTTTCTTCCTCAAATCTGAACCTTTTTACAGTGGGGTAAACCAGTATTTTCCTGACACGAAACAGTTTGTTCCCAAAACTAGGCTTTTCATGTCAAAAGGTTTGTTTTCAAATAAAGAGATATATCGACTAAAAAAGATTGTGACAACACTCACATCTGAGAGTTTCTTTGGCAGCAGTCAAAAAATGTAGTACTATAATGAACATTTATAGACCCCCCCAGGATCGCCGTTCGCCGAGGTCATCAGCTCTCTTGCTGGTCTCCATCAGGAACACCACCAGGCCCTGTTGGGACTTCGAGAAGACCAGGAGAGACGGTTCCAGTCTCTCCTACAAGCCCAACAGGAGGACCGTGATGAGTTCCGGAGCTGGTTGGGCCAGGAGAAAGGCATTCCACCACCGACTGGATCCCCGACGATACCGCTGCACAAGATGGGAGCCCAGGACGAGCCGGAAGCCTTCCTCGAGTTGTTCGAGAGGTCCGCAGAACTGTCAGGTTGGCAGCAGGACGCATGGGCTGCCCGTCTCATCCCGCTCCTGTCCGGAGAAGCCCAGATGGCCGCCCAGCAACTCCCCATAGAGAACCTGCTGATGTATGCGGACCTCAAAAAGGCTATTCTCGAGCGGGTGGGTCGGAGTCCTGAGCAGCATCGGCAGCGGTTCCGGTCTATGGAGTTCGGGGATCGGACACAGCCTTTTTCTTTTGCTCACCAGCTCCGGGATGCCTGCCGCAGATGGCTGATGACCGACGCCAGCACCGTCGAGACCATCATCGACCAGGTGACGTTGGAGCAGTTTGTGGCGAGGTTACCCCAGGAAAACCTCCCAATGGGTCCAATGTCAACGCCCGACGATGCTGGCCCAGGCGATCCAATTGGCAGAGGACCAGCTGGTGGCGTGCCCCGGGGCCGGCGTAGCCCTACCATCGCTCTCTCTCTCTCTCTCCCTACTGTCTCTTCTCTCTCTACGAGACCTGTTCCCTTTCCTAGGTCTCGGGGGAATTTCTACCCGCGGCCCGCGCCGCGAACACGGTTCTCGCAGGAGGCGGGACCTAACGGCGCTGCGAGGTCCCCTGAGGGATCCTTCCACCGTCCGGGCAACAATGCCCATGCCTCTTCCCTTCCTTCAGCCTCTCCTCGCCAATTCGGGGGTCTGCTTCCTGCCGCTGGGGCGGCGGGGACTCCTGGGCCGGCCTGTTGGCGTTGTGGGGACCCCGGACATTTTGTCGACCGCTGTCCTATGATGGAGGTCGGTATGATGATCCGGGTGCCCGACAACCCTCAGGCTGCCCTCGGTCAGGACGGGTTGTACCAGATACCTGTGAGTATAAGGGGGGTACATATCAGGCTTTGGTTGATTCAGGATGTAACCAAACCTCAATCCACCAAAGCCTGATGCAATTCGGGGCAATGGATACGAGCCGCGGGGTTAAGGTAAGGTGTGTACATGGAGATATCGTAAACTACCCTTTGGTGCCGCTGACCATAAAATTTCGGGGACAAAAACATAGGATAGAGGTGGCTGTTAACGAGCACCTCCGACATCCGCTAATTTTGGGGACGAATTGGCCATTGTTTTAGATATTAATGGGACAGTTATGTGCGGATGTTTCTGGGCGTAACCAAATGCGGCGGGGAGGAGCGGTCACGCATGTCGGAGAAGTTGAACCGGGACCTCTGATGACAGTTTCAGAGGAACGGAGCTCAGTAAACAGAAGAAACATGCGTTTGAACAGGTCCGCACAATCGATAGACAACTTCTCCAACCTGCGCAAACCCTATCCTACCCGTATTTCGCTATTTTGAAGGACCGGTTGTATCGAGTGACCCAGGACACTCAGTCAAAGCAAAATACAACCCAATTAGTCATACCCAAAAGCCGTCGTGAAATGCTTTTCGAGGCGGCTCATTGTAATCCGATGGCAGGGCATCTAGGTCAAGCTGCAACCGTAAATCGCCTAACGACCCATTTTTTTTGGCCGGGCATTAATGAGAACGTACGCAGATGGTGCGTGTCTTGTCCTGAATGCCAGCTGGTAAACCCACCGGCCACTCCCAGGGCACCATTATGCCCACTTCCACTTATTCAGGCCCCCTTCGAAAGAATTGGGATGGACCTGATCGGGCCGTTAGAGCGATCCGCACGAGGGCATCGATTTGCATTGGTCATTGTGGATTATGCAACCCGATACCCTGAGGCAGTGGCGTTACGCAATATCTCAGCAACCAGTGTTGCGGACGCCCTGTTTCGTCTAATCTCCCGTGTGGGGATCCCTAAGGAGATTCTCACAGATCAAGGCACGGCGTTTATGTCACGGACACTCCGCGAACTGTACGGATTATTGGGGATTAAGACGATTCGGACCAGCGTCTATCACCCACAAACGGACGGGCTGGTCGAACGTTTTAATCGCACATTAAAATCCATGATCCGGAAATTCGTACACGAAGACGCCAAAAATTGGGATAAGTGGCTGGAACCCCTGTTATTTGCCGTCCGCGAGGTTCCCCAAGCCTCCACGGGGTTTTCCCCCTTTGAGCTTCCCTATGGTCGTCAACCTCGTGGGGTTTTAGACGTCCTAAGAGAGACTTGGGAGGACGGACCTTCCGCGAGCAAAAATCAAATTCAGTATGTCTTGGACCTGCGAACAAAACTCCATACACTGGGGCGGCTCTCTATGGAGAATTTGTTACAGGCACAGGAAAGACAAAGCCGGTATTATAACAGGGGAGCCAGACTACGTAAATTTTCACCGGGAGAGAAAGTGCTTGTATTACTCCCCACGTCCACGTCTAAACTACTCGCCAAGTGGCAAGATCCGTTTGAGGTCACACGACGAATAGGGGATCTCAATTATGAGGTAGTACGGTCGGACAGGAGCGGGGCACATCAGATTTATCACCTCAACCTCCTCAAAAAATGGAGTGAGGCGAACACCGTGATGCTGGCGACGACAGTAAGTAGAGTAGATGATCTCGGGCCAGAGACGAACACCAAAGTGCAAGCACTCGCTCTGGCTCCAGGGGGAGATCATCTCTCGTCCTCCCAGCTCACGGATGTTGTGAAATTACAAACAGAGTTTGCAGATGTTTTTTCGCCCCTGCACGGCCGCACGAATCTCATAGAGCATCATATTGAGACAACACCGGGTGCCGTAGTACGCAGCCGACCATATAGGTTACCTGAACACAAAAAAAATTGTGGTTCAGAAGGAATTAGAGACTATGCTGGACATGGGGGTAATAGAAGAGTCCAATAGTGACTGGGCGAGCCCGATAGTTTTAGTACCAAAGACCGACGGCTCGGTCCGGTTCTGTGTGGACTATTGCAAGGCGAATGCGGTGTCGAAGTTCGACGCCTATCCAATGCCTCGAATTGACGAATTACTTGACCGACTAGAGACGGCTCGTTTTTATTCGACATTGGATATGACGAAAGGATATTGGCAGATCCCCCTATCACCATTATCCAAAGAGAAAACAGCCTTTACTACGCCGTTCGGTTTACACAAATTCGTCACGCTTCCGTTCGGTTTATTCGGGGCCCCGGCAACGTTTCAGCGTCTCATGGATCGGATCCTCAGACCTCACGCGACATATGCCGCAGCCTACCTCGATGACATCATCATATACAGTAGTGATTGGGAGCGGCATATGCAGCACTTGAGAGCGGTCCTGAGTTCGCTGAGGAGGGCGGGGCTAACGGCTAATCCGAGGAAGTGTGCGGTTGGGCGAGTAGAGGTAAGGTATCTGGGCTTCCACTTGGGTCACGGAGAGGTGCGTCCCCAAATTGATAAGACAGCAGCAATTGCCACCGCCCCGAGACCCAAGACCAAAAAGGAGGTGCGGCAGTTCCTGGGGCTGGCGGGATATTATAGACGGTTTGTACCCAATTATTCGGACCTCACCAGCCCGCTGACTGACCTCACTAAAAAGGGGGAACCAGATACCGTCCAGTGGACGGAGCAGTGTCAGCAGGGGTTTACCCAAGTGAAGGCTGCTCTATGTGGCGGACCGTTATTGCACGCTCCCGATATTTCACTGACTTTTCTGTTGCGGACTGATGCTTTGGACAGGGGCGTGGGTGCGGTCCTGTCCCAGGAGATAGGGGGGAGGATTGTCTGGTGCTGTACATCAGTCGCAAACTGTCACGGACGGAGATGAGGTACAGCACCATAGAGAAGGAGTGTTTGGCGATCCGGTGGGCGGTCCTCACCCTCCGGTATTATCTCCTGGGAAGGGAGTTCACGCTCTGTTCGGACCACGCGCCCCTCCAATGGCTCCACCGCATGAAGGACACCAACGCGCGGATCACTCGTTGGTACCTTGCTTTGCAACCATTCAAGTTCCAGGTGATCCACAGGCCGGGGACTCAGATGGTGGTGGCCGACTTTCTCTCCCGGAGGGGGGGGATGAGGCTACAGGCCGGATGGAGCCTCGGCCTGAGTCGGGCGGTGGGGGTATGTGGAAAGGGGGGCGTGGCTTAACACGGTCTGCGGCGAAAGGGCGTGTCGGGAGTATGACGGTGAGTAAGCAGATCAACGATATAGTGAAATCACCTGCTTCTTGTTCTAGTAATTGGCGAGGAGACGTATTTAAGGCACGAGGGAGGAGAAGAGAAACGAGAGAGAAACCAGGCTGGGAAAGCAAGCGTCGACAGACGGAGAGCGACAAGGTGTCTAGGAGTATCCGATCCAGAGAAAGGATTCGTCACAACTAGAGAGATTGTGTTATTGAATGAGCGGGACTACAACCCGGAAGTATTGTAGTAAATAAAGAATCTTACGCTTTCCCAGCCACGCCGACTCCGCCTCCTTTCTTCCTCAAATCTGAACCTTTTTACTGTGGGGTAAACCAGTATTTTCCTGACACGAAACAGTTTGTTCCCAAAACTAGGCTTTTCATGTCAAAAGGTTTGTTTTCAAATAAAGAGATATATCGACTAAAAAAGATTGTGACAAAACTCACATCTGAGAGTTTCTTTGGCAGCAGTCAAAAAATGTAGTACTATAATGAACAGCAATGTAGAGAGTGTGTGTGCAGTTTTGTTTTGTTTGTGTTTGTTTTTCTTTCTTCCAAACATGGGTGAAGTAACCATTGCAACAATGAATGTTAACGGTTTACGAGAAACAAGAAAAAGAGCAGAAGTGTTTTAGGCAGTTAAACAAACAAAAGTTGATATTGCCATTGTTGCAAGAGACCCACAGTGATTCTAGAAATGCTGCCGATTGGGCAGAAGAGTGGGATGGAGTCCCGGTTTTGAGCCACAACACCTCACTGAGTGGAGGGGTTGCCATTCTTTTTGCTAAAAGTTTTACTCCACAAAATTATCAGGTGGAGGAAGTTGTTAAAGGTAGGTTTTTAAAAGTAAGAGCCACTTTTGAAAAATATACTTTTGTTTTGACTTGCGTGTATGCTCCAACTTCAGCTTTGGAAAGAATGGTGTCTTTAAATGTTCTTTGTTCTGTTTTGCAAAAATGTTGCGAGGAAGAATTTTTATTTTTGGGTGGCGATTTTAACTACACGGCGTCAGATTTAGATAGGAACCATATTGAACCCCATTTGCCCTCACAGAATCGTTTAATCCAGCTTGTTAAAACACATGAACTTTGTGACATATTGAGACAGTTTTATGGGACACAAAGGCAATACACCTCGACCCATGTTCTTGATAGTGCTATCTCACTGGCTAGGCTAGATAGGTTTTATGTCTATAAACATCATTGCAACATTGTAAGAAGGGTTTTAATCACCCCGTTGGGTTTTACTGATCACAGTATGGTACAGTGTTTTGTGTTTTTAAACTCCTGTAAACCAAAAAGTGCATACTGGCAGCTAAATACAAGTGTTAAGTGACAAGTATTTTAATGATAAGTTTAAGGTGTTTTGGGGTGCGTTCAAAACTACAAAAGAATCTTTTAACTCCTTACATCAATGGTGGTCCAAATAAAGCATTTCTATACAGTATACTCAAAACGTCACTAGAGAGGCTACTTTAGTTATGAGCTGCATGGAGGCCGATATTCTAAAACTTCAAAAATTAGCTGAGTCGACTGGTGCCCAGAGTTATTTTAACTCTTTGGTCAATAAGAAGACACAGTTGGCTGATTTGCTTGGTTTTAGAAAACAGGGGGCTCTGGTCAGATCACGGTTCCAGAGGATAAACCAGATGGATGCTACTTCCAGGTTCTTCTTCAGGTTGGAAAGGAAGAATGGTCAGAGTAGGACTGTTCATGCCTTGCGCTCCGAATCTGGTAAATTATTGACAGACCCTGTGGAAATCCGAAGGAGAGCGGTGTTTTTTTACGAAACCTTGTACAAAAATGAACCCGGAGCAGTATACGGGGGTGAAAGTGAGTTTTTTGACGACCTACCCCAGGTTACAGAGACAGCAAATGTTGGAATCTCAGGTAACTTGAGCACAGGGGAGTTGTATGAAGCCCTTCAAGAAATGGATTCTGGAAAGGCACCAGGGATCGACGGTCTACCAGTTGATTGTTATAAGTCATTCTGAACTGTATTAAAAGAGGACCTGTTGGAGGTATTGAATAAAAGCTTGGCTGAAGACCAGCTGCCTCTGAGCTGCCGCAGAGCAGTTTTGACCCTTTTGCCTAAGAAAGGCGACCTTACCGACATCAAGTGTTGGTGACCAGTATCACTGCTCTGTAGTGACTACAAACTGTTCTCAAAACATTGGCTAATCAGTTAGCAGGAGTGATGAGCACTGTAATACATCCTGATCAGACTTACTGTGTTCCCGGCAGATCGATATTTGACAATATTTCTCTTGTCCGTGATGTTTTTGAGGTCTCCAAGATGCTTAATATAGATTGTGGTTAAATTTCCCTAGACCAGGAAAAAGCCTTTGATCGTGTGGAACATTGTTACCTTTGGAGAGTTATAGAATATTTTGGTTTTTGCCAGAATTTAAGTACTTTATAGTGACGTTGAGAGTCTTCTTAAAATCAATGGTGGTTTATGTGCTCCGTTTAAATTTTTTAGAGGTGTTAGGCAGGGGTGTGCATTATCTGGAATGCTTTATTCTTTACCGATTGAACCACTTTTACAGCAAATTACATGGTATAAGTCTGCTAAATTGTAAAGATAACCTCATTTTGTCAGCTTATGCTGACGATGTGATAGTTATGATAAGTAGACAAAGCGACATACAGGTTTTGTCAAAACTACTTTCAACCTTTAAGGGCTTATTGGGTACATGGTTGGGAGGAAAACCGAGACTTCCTGAGGGCTTAGTGTGGGGAACATCAGGTGTTAAATATTTAGGAGTTTTCCTGGGTGATGATTCAACAGTGCAAAAAAACTGGGATGGACTAATTGAGAAAATTAAAGGGCGTCTGGAAAAACTGAAATATTTATCTCCAAAGATGTCGTACAGAGGGCGCATTGTAATGATTAATAATTTGATTGCTTCCTCTTTATGGCACAAATTTGCATGTGCTGACCCTCCCTTCCAATTGTTAGTTAAACTCAGGCTATTTTAGTAAATTTCTTTTTGGATAAGCTGCACTGGGTGCCACAGAGCATGTTATTTTTGCCAAAAGAGGAGGGTGGATAAGGCTTAATACACCTACAAAGCAAAATAGCAACCTTTCGGTTGCAGCTTATCCAAAGACTGCTAGTTGGTTCAGTGGATTTTAAACGGAGTGCTGTTGCATATTTGATTTTAAACAAGCTTGAGAATCTGGGGCTTGATAGAACTCTTTTTTTGGTGGACTCTATGAAACTGAGCACTTCTGGCTTGCCAGTGTCTTTTAAAAACATTTTTAAGGTTTGGTGTCTTTTTGTTTTTAAACAAGCAGAGGACCCACAATCCCTTTATTGGCTTTTGGAAGAACCTTTAGTTCATGGAGCACGGATGGACTTATCTGCCAGTGGATTTTTCCCAGGACTTAACAGGACACTAGTTGACAGTAAAGTCGTCACCTTGGGACAGTTACTAGAGTCCACAGGACATGATTTTAAAAATGAGGAAGCAACTGCTCAGCGGCTAGGTTTGAGATCTACTTGTCTTGCTGCACCGCTATTGTCGAAATGGAAAACCGCCCTTAATCCAACAGAAAGGTTTTTGCTGTCCAGTTTTCGTGACGGCCACAGTAAGCCCAATTCAACAGACTCTTTCCCTTGCTCTGTGAAGGTAGAAGGTTTTTCTGGAATTTTTTTAGAGACTGTTGAATCCATGCATGAAGAGTTTTTATCTTGTATTGGGAAAAAACTCTATAAGTACTGTGTGATCTGTTTTAACAAGAAAATGCTAGACAGAAAGATTGACACCCCATGGCGTGTTTTTTTCAAACTAGATGTGGAGAGAAAACCTGAATGGAGGGCATTGTATAAACCACCATTGATTAAAAGAACAGGTGATTTGCAGTGGAGGATGCTTCACGGTGCCATTGCTGTCAATTCTTTCATTTCAATCTTGAACCCAGAGATTGGTGTTGAATGCCCTTTTTGCAATGAAAGAGAAACAATTTTTCATGCTTTTGTTAACTGTGCCAGGTTGGAACCTTTGTTTTCGTTAATAAGTAATATTTTTGCAAGTTTTGGTGAAATGTTTTCCTTGGAAGTGTTCATTTTTTGTTTTAAATATGTAAGAAAAAGGAGTTTTTTTATGTCAATTGTTGAATTTTGTTTTAGGCCAGGCTAAGCTGGCGGTCTATATAAGCAGGAAGAAGAAAGTTGAACATAATGACATAGTTGACGTAGTTGTTTTATTTTCAAATATGGTACAAGCAAGGATATTGACTGATTATCATTATTATAAGTATATGGATGACCTCGATACTTTTGAAGATATTTGGTGCTATAATGGTGTTCTGTGTTCTTTGTTTGCTGCCGATCTGGTGTTTACTTTCATGTGAAAGTTTTTCCCTTTTTTGGGGAAAAACTCTCTCTGTCTCTCTCTTACACACTCTCTATGTCTCACTCACTCTATTTATCCATTGCACTATTACAGTTTTTCTCAATTGTTTACACACATTTTCTGAAAGCATCCCTCATATTCTCAGAGCACTACACACAAATCCAAAAAAACACACACAATGGGCAAAACCCCTCAATTCTCCTGCAAAATGAAACTTTACATTCAAAACAATGTTATTTCTTCTCAAAATGGGATTTTGTTTTCAAATGACACACCAACCATCATATGTATAGACATTTATAAGAACCAGCTGAACACTGATGTGAACAGTGGTTTTTGTGAGGTTGAACCCAGCCTCATCAAAGAAGATGAACTGGTGCTCCACTGCAGCCATCTCTAGCTCAAGGACTCTCTGAAACGCACATGACAATATCAGAAATAGACATGGAGTGGTCACTATTGTGAAGCACAATCATTATGATTACAATATTGAAATATGTATAATTTACTTTATACAGTGTTGAGAGTATGCATCAATTGTGGGACTCACTTGCACATAGTTATATCGCAATTCTTTGACTCTTTCTGAATTCCGTTCAAATGGCACCCTGTAGACCTGCTTCATCCTGAGATGATTTCTGCGCAAGACACGGTCCAGTGTTGATAACCTTACCCTATCAATATTTTGAAACATGTCATTGTTTTCTATTGTTTTTCTTTGTATTTGCCATAATGTTATGGCGTTGTTTTCTAGGACCATGTTCATGATTTCAGTTTCCTGTTCAGGAGACAGAACACGTTCCCAACCACCTTGTGTTGGTAATCTTTCAGTTCTGCCAAACAAATAGTCAAATACTGTAAATACAAAGTAGGTATACATTTCCTAAATAATTGAAACATACTTTACAGTATTTTTACAGTCCTACAGAACAGTCCACAGGCAATACTGTACTACTGTACTCATTGAGTACTGTATTGATATGCAGTACTGCAATTTTCTAGTTAGAGTAGATTTCTTACCTATTCTCATTTCAGAAAGTCCGGATGATGGATGCTACATTGTACCTGCTCAAATGTGGCTGTACTCTTTGCCCAGCCTCCCTCATTGTTAGACCATGGTTGACCACATGATCAACCAAAGTGGCTCGGATCTCATCAGAGATTATGGTCCTTGGCCTTCCCCGTCCTCCTCCTCTTACTCTCACTCTTCTGGCTCTGCCTCTGTTTCAAATGCTGGCATCCATTGCTCCTAAACAGAAGAGCTCACCTGTTGCCCTTTTATGCTAAAGCTCTGATTGCTAATTGTAAAACTGTGTGACGGGTGTTTGCCCTTGTGATGAGTCAGTGTGCATATTTGAATGGCAGTGTGTTCCTTGTGAAAACGTCTTGGTTAGGTCTGTAACCTCAGTTGCCTGATGGAGGGAACGAGACGTTGTGTCGAGAACGACAGATGGGGTTCGCCCTTGAGAACCAATCAACTCTGACTACTATATAGAAAAGGCCAATAAAATTTAGCGAATGAAATTTGCATGCCGGTCTCCGCCCCCGGATGTCCGGTATAAAAGGAAGCCGGGGTGAAGCATTCATTTACCTCTTGTTCTGAAGAGCATGAGAGCCTCTCACGACTGCAGCAAAATACGATACGTGTTTGTGGCATAAGGTTGACACCGGGTAAGCTCAGCTATTAATCAGGGATGCGCTGCAGAGGCCACTTCCTACCCGCGGGGAGGAATATGGTGGATATAGGTATGGTCTCGTTCTTGGAGGAGAACGCATGAAACGTGCGGACTGAGTAGTTAACCACGAGGTGGAGGCCCACCTGGGGAAGCTCATGGGAACAGCGTCCGGTAGCACTAGGTCCGGTTAGAGCTATCTGTGATAGATGTGTCCCGGCCTAGGCAAGGCAAGTTTATTTATATAGCACATTACATACACAAGGGCAATTCAAAGTGCTTTACATAAAAGGGGCCTAAGGGGGAAGGCTGCTGCTGCCCTCCAACACAGACCAGGAGCTGGTCAGAGCTACTGAACCTCTGCGTGCGGTCCAGGACACAACACGGAGGATTGGGTCTTCCTCCCCGATGGGGAGCCCCTGCAAGTCCACCACTTGGTCCCGGAAGGGAGAAGTGGGAACTTTGGGCACGTATTCGTGCCTGGGTCTCAAGACCCACACAGAGAATGCTTGAAGGTCCCCTACCCTCTTGAAGGAAGTGAGCGCCAACAGGAGGGCCGTCTTACTCGTCAGTTGAAGAAAATCTGAACATCCGAGGGGCTCTTGGACCCACATTAGGGTCCCCAAAAAAATAATGTGGCAAATTGCCACAGTCTGCTTCTTCACCCTCAAAAACTGCTGAGCGCAGTCCTCGACGGTGTTACCAACAGCCCACCATGCGAGATGGGTGCCTCAAGAAAGCGGACTTTCTCGGTGTAACTCTTCTGCGCAAGGTACATCCGAGGGTGTCTCTCCTGGACCACTACCGTGGACATCGCCCGACCCAGGGCCCGTGCCGCCACCTTGGTCGCCCGTAGAGCGCTGTCAGTGGCGGCATGGAGATCCTGCATTATACCCGGGTCGGCCTTACCCTCGTGGAGCTCTCTAAATGCCTTGGCCTGGCGGACCTGCAGGATGGCCATGGCGTAGAGAGAGGAGGCAGCCTGGACCGCGGCAGCGCAAGCTTTTGACACCAGTGATGTCAAAGTTTTACACGCTTTGGACGGTAGGTGTGGCCGATTCTCACCAGGTGGTAGCCGTCTGCGGCACAGGTGCACCGCAGCCGCACGTTTCACCCGGGGGATCTCGACGTAGCCTTGACTGCCCACCATCGAGGGAAGTAAGGGAGCCGGAGCTGGTTTGACTGGAGCGGGCCGTGAGTGAAGCGCTCCAAGTTTTACACAGCTCCTCATGCACCTCCGAGAAAAAAAATGGCACTGCGGGCAAGATTTGTCAACGAACGCTGCTTCAGCGTGCTGGACACCCAGACACCTAATCCAGCGATCGTGTCCATCCCCCTCCTCGATGAGGGTGCCGCACCCAAGAGAACAGCAGGACATGCCGCGCTGGAGAATGCTCAGTCCTGAAAAGGTCCTTTTTAGAAAAAAAACATCTACGTCGTAGATCCGGCAATGTAGAAGAAGAAGAATTCATTGAATTCGTTTTGTTCGTAGTCATGAGCCAAAGCTCTGGAGAAGAAAAGGTAAATGAATGCTGCATTCACCAAATTTCATTGGCCTTTTCTATAGTAGTCAGAGTTGATTGGTTCTCAAGGGCGAACCCCATTTGTCGTTATCGACACAACATCGAGAGACCGACAGAAAGGGAACGTCTTGGTTGCGTATGTAGCCTCAGTTCCCTGATGTAGGGAAGAGAAGTTGTGTCCATCTGTCGTTCTCGACGAAAAAAGTGTGTTTTAGAACTGCAATTTGAGTGTAAACCAGGAACTGTGCTTGTAGTTTAGCAGAATTGGCTCAGGGGGTTGGTGAATGAGTTACATGTTGTGGTCATTGTGTCTCAAGTACCAGAATTTGTGTGTAAACAATTGAGAAAAACTGTAATATACAAACAAATGTATAAGACAAGTGTTTTTTAGTTTCAACATATAGGAACATAACAGGGAGCAGTCAACACCATGTAGAAACACAACCAACTGGAACGCAGTGTGTGTGTGTGTGTGTGTGTCTGTGTGTGCGTACGTTGAAGGCTCTCTCTTTGGTGACAATACAGCTCCTGTTATTCTACACAATAAAACCCATCTTCATCACAGGCTCCTGCACTATGAACTACACTGAATATAAACTAATGTCTTTACCAGATCGGAATCTTCACACAAACACAGAAAATCATCTCCATCTGCAGGGAAATGCTATTTGCCCTCCATCAGGAGGTGATTTTTGACTGTTTTAAGAATAGTGAATGTGTGAATCAAATCAAGTTGGAACAGCCCTGTACTCGACGTTCCTGGGAGAGGGAGAAAATTGGCGAACACTTATCTTTATGTGAAAGCGTGTGTGATATCAGGGAGCAGCGGGGGTTTTCAACAAAAGCGCCTGTCGCCCTGTTTTTCCCTACGTTGAAGAAAAAAAATGGGCCTGAAATTTCACATTTGCAAAGCGAAGGAGAGAGGAAGGCTATTAGAAAACGGCGAACACAATCCTACAGACTGATATATGCGTGTATGAAATATGAAATACTCCCACAGTGGACGTGACAGTCATGTAAGAGTTTGAATATTTTCCAGATTTTATGCTGCAGCGCTGGAGGACTTGATTTAAAAATCTAATGCTCATTACACAAAGACTCTGATAGAGCACATCCCAATCCATCAAAGAGCATTTGTGTGTGTGTGTGTGTTTTTTTTTGACCTACAAACATACACACGATTCATGTATACAACACAAAAAAACACACAGTCTGTTTGTAGTATACATGAACAACAGGTCCATTATTTGATAGACTGTGTGCATGTGTCTATGTGCATGTATGTGTGTCTGTGTGCATGTCTGTGTGCATGTGTGTGTGTGTGTGTGTATCTGTCTGCACGTGTGTGTGTCTGTGTGCATGTGTGTGAGTGTGTGTACATGTTGCATGTCTGTGTGTGCATGTGTCTGTCTGTGTGTTTGTGTGCATGTGTCTGTGTGTGTGTGTGCGCGTGTGTGTGCATGTGTCTGTGCGTGTCTGTGTGTACATGCATGTGTAGGGCTAGGGTTAGCTCTCCAGCTCACCCTCAGGACACCGAGAGCCAAAATAAAATCCTTAGCTCCAGTGAAACACCTTCACGTGCTGCTCGTGGTATCACTTGTGCACACTGCATGCAGATTCTCAGAACGTGTGGAGCGTTTAGTGTTGATGGTGAGTTTTTCTTGCATGACTCCAGCAGACCTCCTCCTCCACATTAAACCTTATTAAAAGATTAATTTCATGCCTGTAGAGCAGAGCGTGGCTTGCCGCTCCATTAGCACACACAGACACACTCTAATAGGCTAATAACACTGTTAACTCGCTTCTCTGGAGACGGCACGTTAGCACAGCGCATTAGCCGGCATTTTTTACTCCATAGTAACTGTCATCTCATAAAATAATGAACAGCACAACTATTTTGGCACAAACAAACCGCTTCTTGCATAATCTTTTGAAGCAACTTCTTATAAAACTGAAAAGCATCTCAAACAAGCACAGCGACTGTAAATTCATTCCCATGTCAATGTCAATGTTATTAACTGTTGGTCTGATGGATGTTTGTGGCTGATTTGCATTTTTAACACCACGTCTTTGGTCACAGAAGTTAAGCTTCTAGAAATGGATTTGGCTGGACTGTCCAGCACAGTCCTGTAAAAAATCCAACTTGCAAAATGTTCTCCCTACAAAGACAAATAAGTAACGTGAATATAGCATTTTAGTTAAAGGAGTCAAATGATTGTTTTGCATACACTTAACAAAATGAACCAAAACTCGCCACGTCCGGACGTCCTTTCAGACAAAGTTGCAACCTGAAAACACATTCGTGCCACGCTTATTTATAACCTGCAGGTGAAGGTGTAATCAGCGCTTGAAACACAGCATCTCGTTCCCGCTTTTTCAGGGAACAGGGTTACAGCCAAGTAACCCGAGACGTTTCTTACAAAGATTATTTTGTTGGCTGGACTTTGATTCTCAAGTTTTGGTTAAATGTGTCAGAAAGTATGCCTAACTTACAAAACTAAGTCTAAACAAGCTCGTTCGTACGAGGAAGGAGAAGAGTTTGGCGTGGTTGGTCAAGTATCCTTTATTCCCAACTTTGAATACAAACATAAAGTAAAAGCAAATAATATGTAAATATGGCCTCCTGGCTCATAAAGAGATCACGGCAGTCCTTTCACTCGCAACTGCACGTCTCGGCTTCTCGCCCAGACTCTCACTCTCTCCTCTCTCCTCGTGCTGGCTTTTGTCCTCTTCCCGCCAATCACTGGAATTACAGACAGGTGTTTACAATTGGTCTTTGACCTACTTATCTCCCGTCGATTTCCTGTCTCTCTCTTCCTAGACTCCGTTAGGCCACGCCCCCCTTGCCACATATCCCAACCGCCCGACTCAGGCCGGGGCCCCATCTGGCCTGCAGCTCCCCCCCACCCCCTCCTGGAAAGGAAGTCGGCCACCACCATCTGGGTTCCCGGTCTGTGGACCACCTGGAATTTGAAGGGCTGTAAGGCCAGATACCAACGGGTGATCCGCACGTTGGTATCCTTCATGCGGTGGAGCCATTGGAGGGGTGCGTGGTCCGAACAGAGGGTGAACTCCCGTCCCAGGAGGTAATAGCGGAGGGTGAGGACAGCCCACCGGATCGCCAAGCATTCCTTCTCAATGGTGCTGTATATCGTCTCCCTCCTCGAGAGCTTACGACTGATGTACAGCACCGGCCTGGATGTACAGGAATTGGGGTTGGCAGCCCAAACAAGATGGCGCCAGTGTCTACGGCATGCCGTCTGTCTCCTTGTTGTCTGCTTAATTTGTTATTTGCTATCGCTTTGTTCATATGTATATGTTGTCGTGATGTCTCTGCCTTGCTACTTTATGATCGCCAAACACTCTATAATATCAGAGACTTTAATGATACACTGTCTGGAAGACATGTGTTGGAATACCAACAGACTACAGACCCTCCACCTTTCCTGGCAGATATACCGGTGTTTTTACACCGATTGCCATGCGTTATTCCTCGAAAGAAGCGCTGGAGACGACGAGGAAAGCGCGGAGGCATCCTGGTTAGATTCAAGGCTTACCTGGTATCTTCGTCTGTGGGCGTGGTGTGTCCTCGCGATGGAGGCTGTGTTTCTGTTGCCCGGCTTTCGCTGGAGGTGAGAGGCAGATGGCTCCGTCCTGTTTTTCAAACGGCGACTTCTGAGGCCGACCTGTCGATTGTGCCTTCTCCTCCTGCGCGGGCTTGGGCCCGCAATTCAATTCAATTCAAGTTTATTTATATAGCGCTTTTCACAATGTGTATTGTTTCAAAGCAGCTTTACAGGGGCAAACAGGAAAAACAGAAAAGTTAAAACACAGCACAGTGCATGGTATTCATACAACGAGTAAGATCATACTAATAAATAATAGCTAATTTCTAAATAAATAAATAAATGAATGAATGCAGTCTCCCGGTGAGCAGGCCAACACTGCCCTGCTGTGGCGAGGAACCCAAACTCCAATGATTAATTAATGGAGAAAAAAACCTCGGGAGAAACCAGGCTCAGCTGGGAGGGCCAGATCCCCTCTGACGTGTCATAGCTGCACTCAAACTGGTGACATGTGATTTAAGTTTAGCATTTAATACCAAATATTGTAACTTCAGCATTAATAAGCCAAATAGTCCGTCTTTGCTCTTGGTTGGGGATGTAGTGGTCTGAGCTGGAATGGTCCGATGGTCATATTTCTCTTGGCTGGTGGTGGAATTGCCTTAGATGGAGCTGGGATGGTCAGTCAGTCTGCAGCTGTAGCTGGCGTGATCTCAAATTGGGGATGGGCATCTGTCGGTCGTCTGGACATGGTGGAACTTCTGGCAGAGGTGGAAAGAGAATAAAGAGGATAATTAGCGTAGCTGCTGTTCATTAACTATGCATTAAGTGAAAGCTTGGCTGAAAAGATGTGTCTTTAATCTAGATTTAAATTGGGAGAGTGTGTCTGACCCTCGAATAGTATCAGGAAGGCTATTCCAGAGTTTAGGTGCTACGTATGAGAAAGCTCGTCCCCCTTTGGTGGATTTTGTTATTCTAGGTGTTGTCAAAAGTCCTAAGTTTTGAGATCTTAGAGAGCGTGATGGGTTGTAACGTGATAAAAGCTCGGTTAAGTAAGTGGGTGCTAAACCGTTCAGGGCTTTGTAAGTAATTAAAAGAATTTTAAAATCATACGATACTTAATGGGTAGCCAGTGAAGCAATGTTAAAACTGGGGTTATGTGATCGTATTTTCTTGACCTAGTAAGGTGTGGATTGCAGAAGTGGTGTGGATTGTTCGAGCCTTCGCCTGCTGAACCGTGCGGTGCCTTCTGCCACTGAGGATTCCACTCTTCATTTGGATTTGATTAATGTTAGATCGCTATCTAACAAGACCTTTTTGCTGAACGATTTTTTCACTTCACGTGAGTTGGATTTCATGTTTTTGACAGAAACCTGGCTTCATGCTGTTGACTTAGTTTCTTTCTCTGAACTTCTTCCTCCCCGCTGTGATTTCCTAAACTCCCCCTGGATTACCGGTAAGGGTGGAGGACTAGCTTCAGTTTTCAAATCGATCTTTCATTGTCGGGAGATAGCGGTGGACGGTTTCAACAGTTTTGAGTTGCAACTTTTTGAGACACATTTTCCTGCGACTGTGTTATGTGCGGTGGTATATCGACCTCCAAAGTATAATAAGAATTTTATTCAGGATTTTGCAGACTTTGTGGCGGGATTGTTTTAAAATATGACCATTTTTTAATTATTGGTGATTTTAACATTCATGTGTGCTGTGAATCTAAACCTTTGGTTAAAGATTTTCTCAGTCTTATTGAGTCGTTTAATCTCACGCAGTCAGTCACTGGCCCGACCCACGAAAAAGGACACACCCTGGACCTTGTATTGTCGTATGGTTCATGTATTACTATCAGTGAAATTTGTGACATATGTATTTCAGATCACCTGCCTGTTTTATTTACTGTGGTTGTTCCCAATTCTGGGTTTTCTACCCGTGCTTCTACGCGCAGCGTGCAGGCGATTAATCCCTCCACTGCTGCACAGTTTTCAAGTACTTTTCAAGTTTTATTTTTGAATAACCTTGATGACTGTAGTGTTGGTCTAGAAGAATTCATGGTTTTATTTGACTGTATTTGTACTAAGATTTTGGACTCTGTGGCTCCACTTAGGAAAAAACGTTCTAAAGTTTTGTCAGAACCCTGGTTGAATGATACCACACGCTCTCTCAGACGTGCCTGCAGAGTAGCTGAGAGAAAGTGGAAAAAGGATAAATTAACTATTTCATTCGAAATTATGCAGTATGCATTTTGTAAATACCAGAGAGCAGTTAAATCGGCAAAAACTAAGTTTTTCGCTGACCCTGTAGAAAGTAATAGCCAGCGGCCTCAGGTTCTTTTTAATATTTTTAAGTCTCTCGTTAACCCTGGTGATTCAGATTGTGTTGTGCCATCTTCATTATTATGTGAAAACTTTCTGAATTATTTTGTGGACAAAATTGCTGGTTTTCACTTTCCACCCATCACGGCTATTAGTGATGCCTCTGGTTTCTACTGTTGCTCAGCTGTCTTTCAGCAGTTTGAGCCCGTTACATTCTCTTATCTCTCCGACATAGTTAAACAGCTACGTCCTGCAAGCTGCCCCCTCGACAGTATTCCTGCACGCTTGGTTAAAGATGTCTTTGACACTGTTGGGGCAAGCGTTGTATTTTTAATTAATACATCTCTTAGCTCAGGGTGTGTACCAGCTGCTTTTAAACATGCCATTGTGAAACCACTTCTGAAAAAGAACAACTTGGATTCTTCAATTTTGTCTAATTTTAGACCTATATCTAAGCTCCCCTTTCTATCCAAAGTCTTGGAGAGAGTTGTTTTTAATCAACTTCAATCATTTCTAGATGAATTTAGTATTTATGAAAAGTTTCAGTCTGGTTTTAAGCCCCGTCACAGTACAGAAACTGCCCTTTTGATAGTTTCAAATGATCTTCTTTTAACTGTGGACAGTGGTAACTCTGCTGTTTTAGTTCTTTTAGATTTGACTGCAGCCTTTGATACGGTTAACCACTCTATTCTCTTGTCTAGACTTGAGCAGTGTGTCGGCATTAAGGGCATAGCACTTAAATGGTTCCACTCATATTTGAGAGACAGAAGTTTCTCTGTTCACCTTGGTGATTTCTCGTCATCTACTGACCCTCTTTTTTGTGGCGTTCCCCAAAGGTCAATATTGGGGCCTATGCTGTTTTCGTTGTATATGCTGCCCTTGGAGTATATTTTTAGAAAGCACAATATTTCCTTTCATTGTTACGCGGATGATGTTCAAATTTATTTGCCTGTCAAAACTAAGAACAAAGCTTCTTTTCAGTCATTATTCAATTGCCTGAGAGATTTAAAAATATGGCTGGATCAGAACTTTTTGTGTCTTAATGAAAAGAAGACTGACATTGTTGTGTTTGGTCGTCCTGGGGACTTGAGTGCTTGTGTAGATGCACTGGGTGATTTGGGCTTGAATGCTTGTCCTTTTGCCAAGAATCTCGGTGTGATTTTTGATAGTGCTCTTAAGTTTGAAAAACAAATTAGCTCTGTCGTAAAAGCCAGTTTCTTTCAATTGAGACTCTTGGCAAAAGTCAAGCCTTACCTTCCGCGTAAGGAGTTTGAATGTGTTATTCATGCTTTTATTACATCAAGGCTAGACTACTGTAACTCTTTATATGTTGGTGTGGACCAGTCATCTCTTCAACGTTTACAGCTAGTCCAAAATGCAGCAGCTCGACTTTTGACTGGGACAAAAAAGTATGAGCACATTACCCCAGTATTAGCTTCACTACATTGGCTTCCTGTTAGTTTCAGGATTGATTTTAAGATTTTATTATTTGTTTTTAAGATCTTAAATGGGCAAGCGCCTGTCTATCTATCTGAGCTTTTGAATGAACACGTACCTGTAAGAGCACTTAGGTCATGTAATCAGATGCTTCTTGATGTTCCGAGAACCAGGTTAAGAAATAAAGGTGACCGTGCCTTTTCAGTGGTGGCACAAAACTTGTGGAATAGTCTGCCTTTACATTTAAGAACTGCTCAGACTGTTGGAATTTTTAAGGCATTGCTTAAGACACACCTGTATTCTTTGGCTTTTATAACAGGCTGAGTGGAGACATTGCGATGTTATTATTATTATTATTTTTTTATTAGTATATGTGTATGTATGTATATATATATATGTATGTGTGTGTGTGTATGTATATGTATGTGTGTGTATGCATGTATGTATTCGTGTTACTTGTGTATGTTTTGCCTTGGACATTGTGAAGCACTTTGGTCAACCATGGTTGTTTTTAAATGTGCTATATAAATTAAATTGAACTCGAATTGAGGAATTGCCTCACCTCCTTTCTGGTCTTGGTACTCAGAGAGGTTGCAATTGCTGCAGTCTTATCAATTTGGGGACGCACCTGTCCATGACCCAAGTGAAAGCCCAGATACCTGACCTCCACTCGCCCAATTGCACACTTTTTCGGGTTAGCCGTGAGCCCCGCTCCTCTCAGCGAACTCAATACCGCATTGAGGTGCTGCATATGGCGCTGCCAATCATTACTATAAATGACAATGTCATCCAGGTAAGCAGCGGCATATGCCGCATGTGGACGTAGGATGCGGTCCATGAGACGCTGAAAGGTAGCTGGGGCTCCGAATAAACCGAATGGAAGTGTGACAAATTGGTGTAATCCAAACGGCGTAGTGAAAGCTGTTTTTTCCTTGGGTAAAGGAGATAAGGGGATCTGCCAGTAACCTTTTGTCAAATCCAATGTCGAAAAACGAAAAAACGAGCCGCACCTAGCCGATCAAGCAGCTCGTCAATCCGCGGCATTGGATATGCATCGAACTTCGACACAACATTCACCTTGCGATAGTCCAGACAGAACCGGACTGAGCCGTCGGTTTTGGGAACCAAAACTATCGGGCTGGCCCAGTCACTGTTGGACTCCTCTATTACCCCCATATCCAGCATAGCATCTAATTCTTCCTGAACCACTTTTTTCTTGTGTTCAGGTAAACAATACGGCCGGCCACATACAACCACCCCTGGTGTGGTCTCAATATGGTGCTCTATGAGTGTAGTGCGGCCAGGCAGAGACGAGAACACATCGGCAAAACGAGCCTGCAACCTGGCAACGTCAGTGACCTGGGATGGCGAGAGATGATCCCCCCCCGGGGCCACAGTGTTCAGTTGGGTTTTTCTTCCCACCTCTGGTCCGAGATCATCCTCTCTTCCTACCACCGTCGCCAGCATCACCGCGTCCACCTCACTCCATTTTTTAAGGAGGTTGAGGTGGTATAATTGATGTGTGCCGCCTCTGTCTGATCTTACCACCTCATAATTGAGATCCCCCACTCGTCGTGTAACCACAAAAGGTCCTTGCCACTTGGCGAGTAATTTTGAGCTGGATGTTGGAAGCAATACGAGAACTTTCTCTCCCGGTGTAAATTGACGTAATCTGGTGCCCTTATTATATTGCCGGCTTTGTCTGTCCTGGGCCTGTAACAAATTCTCCATAGAGAGCCGCCCCAAGGTGTGGAGTTTTGTTCTCAGGTCAATTACATACTGGATTTCGTTCTTACTAGCGGTAGGTCCGTCCTCCCAAGTTTCTCTTAGGACATCCAGCACCCCACGTGGCTGACGTCCATAGAGCAACTCAAAAGGGTAAAACCCCGTGGAGGCTTGGGGAACCTCGCGCACAGCAAATAACAAGGGCTCCAGCCATTTATCCCAATTTTTGGCGTCCTCGTGAACGAACTTTCGGATCATGGTTTTTAAAGTGCGGTTAAAACGTTCGACCAGTCCGTCCGTTTGTGGGTGATAGACGCTGGTCCGAATCGTTTTCACCCCCAACAACCCGTATAGTTCGCGGATTGTCCGTGACATAAACGTCATGCCTTGATCCGTGAGAATCTCTTTCGGGATTCCCACGCAGGAGATCAACGAGAACAGTGCGTCCGCCACGCTTTTAGCGGAAATATTGCGGAGCGCCACTGCCTCGGGGTATCGGGTTGCATAGTCCACAATGACCAATGCAAATCGAAGCCCTCGTGCGGAACGCTCTAGTGGCCCGACCAGGTCCATACCAATTCGTTCGAAGGGGACCTGGATTAAAGGAAGTGGGCACAATGGTGCTTTTGGAGTGGCCGGTGGGTTTACCAACTGGCATTCACGACATGCTGCACACCATCTGCGCACATTCTCGTGGATGCCCGGCCAAAAGAAACGGGCCATTTAGGCGATTCAGTGATGCGATGTGTCCTAAGTGTCCTGCCATCGGATTAACATGAGCCGCCTGGAAAAGCATTTCCCGGCGGCTCCTTGGAATGACTAATTGTGTTGTATTCTTCATTGACTGAGTGTCTTGGGTCACTCGATACAACCTGTCCTTTATTATGGCAAAATATGGATAGGTGAGTGGCTATGCCGGTTGGAGGGACTGCCCGTCAATCATGCGGACCTTCTCAAATGCATTTTTCAGAGATTCATCCCGCGATTGATCCAGGGGAAAATCATCGCACGATGAGAGAATTCGTCTCTCAATCGTGCTTCGTTCCCTGGAATCTATCGTCGAGGGTCCCGGCTCTGCCTCTCCAAATTGCGCAACCGCCCCTATCCGCTCATGTTTATCCCCAGAGACACCCGCACATAAATACCCTAATAACACACTAAAATCTGGCCAATTCGTCCCCAAAATTAGCGGGTGTCAGAGGTGTGAGTTAACAGCTACCTCAACTGTATGCTTTTTCCCCCTAAATTTAAAAACCAGGGTGACTAAAGGATAGCTCACCACCTCCCCGTGCACACACCTTACCTTAACCTCGCGGCCCGTATCCAATGCTGTAGTTTGAATCACGCCTGGGTGGATCGAGGTTTGGTTACAGCCTGAATCCACCAAGGCCTGATAAGTACCCCCCGCAATACTCACAGGTATTTGGTACCACCCAGCCTGATCGAGGGCGGTCTGCGGGGGGTCGGGGATCCGGATTATCGCTCCAACCTCCATAACCGGGCATGACCGAATGAGATGATCTGGGTCGCCGCACCGCCAGCAGACCGGCCCAGGCCGACCCACTGCTCCGGTGGTAGGAAGTAGGCCAAGGGATTGGCGAGAAGAGGAGGATGTGGGAAAACGGGAGGACTCTCTCCCGCCGGTCATTCCCCCACGCTGAACATTGGCCCTGATGTCTGGTAAAAACCGGGGTGCCGGGCTTCCTCGAGTCTGGGCAGCAGTCTGCGGCACCAGACGAGACCTAGGAGAGGAAACAGGAAGGGAAGGGGGAAGAAACGATACCTATGACCCGCCGACCCCACAGCACGACACCATGTGATCCTCCGCCAACTGGACGGCCTGTGTCAGCGACGTCGGCCGGTGGCAGTGGACCCACTGGGCAGTTCCTGCTGGCAGCTTCCCCAAAAACTGCTCCAACGTCACCTTCTCCACCGTATTGTCGACGTCACTGTCCTCGTCAACTAGCCATTTGCTGCAGGCGTCCCGGAGCTGTTGGGCAAACACGAAGGGGTGGCCACCGTCCCCAAACTCCAGCGACCGGAAACGCAGTCGCTGCTGCTCCGGGGTTCGTCCGACCTGTTGGAGGACCGCTTTCCGAAGGTCCGCATAGTCCAGGAGGTTCTGGACTGGTAGTTGTTGCGCCGCGAGTTGGGCCTCTCACGGGCCCAGCCAGATACCTCCGCAGACCTTTCGAACAGATCCATAAAAGCCTCCGGGTCGTCCTGGGGCCCCATTTTATGGAGAAGCATGGGAGTTTGATGGCCGGTAGCCGTTGGTATCTCCCCTCGAGCAAGCCAGTCCCAGAACAACTCGCGGTCATCCGACTGCGCTTTGAAGAGCCTCTGGAACCTCACTTCCTGGTCTCCCTGTAGCGACAGCAGGGCCTGATGTTGCTCCTGATGAAGACCCGCGAGTGCCTGGATAACTTCCGCAAATGGCGAGGTAGGCGGACTCTGCATGGCGGCGGCTTTCTCCTACTATCCCGGGTTTCGGCACCAGTGTAAACAAGCTCGTTCGTACGAAGAAGGAGAAGAGGTCGGCGTTGTTGGTCAAGTATCCTTTATTCCCAACTTTGAATACAAACATAAAGTAAAAGCATATAATATGTAAATATGGCCTCCTGGCTCATAAAGAGATCACGGCAGTCCTTTCACTTGCAACTGCACGTCTCGGCTTCTCGCCCAGACTCTCACTCTCTCCTCGTGCTGGCTTTTGTCCTCTTCCCGCCAATCACTGGAATTACAGACAGGTGTTTACAATTGGTCTTTGACCTACTTATCTCCCGTCGATTTCCTGTCTCTCTCTTCCTAGACTCCGTTAGGCCACACCCCCCTTGCCACACTAAGTATTCTGAACAAGCAATATTTCAAGAGTTTGAAAGTTCCCAAGATGCATTGCTGCATTTTCTATTCTGTGTTTCTTATTTGTTTTTCTTTTAAAGATGAGTGTTTTAGTTCTCGCTGGCTTAATTTATGCTTTAATATCGTTGTTACTATTTGTTATCTGTTGAATTTAAAGTTTTTTAAATGAATGATGGTTTTTGATTGTTACCATGGTTGAGATTTGTGTGTTCAATGTTGAGGTGTAAGTGCATGACACAACAGCAAAACTTTGTTTATTTTTATATTTAACAGTACTTAAAGAGTAGTTTGAATATTTAATTGAGCCAATTTAACATTTTTCATCCAAACACCAGCAATATATCCATTGCCTGAACGACAGTTATAGGTTTGCCAATAATAGACCATCAGCATTACATAAACAAACCAACTTAAGTTGCCTAAACAAAATATTATTACTTTGAAGAACTCAATAATATACGTTGAGTCAACATAAAAGTCTTACTGCATCATGTTGCCTCATTTTTTACAAAACTAAATTTTTTTACTGTGTGTACTCTACTCTCTGTGCGCTTTGTTTGCTTGTTGTTATTACAAACCACTCTCTAGGTTTTGTGAAAATAACCTAAAGAACTATTTCTTATTCTATTTATCCAGGAACATCTGAATTACTCAAAATGATGAGTTATAGGAAACTTAAACAGATTGTTTCATTTTCTTTTAAAAGGGAAACTTGATTTGAAATACTATGAAAGGTTAGTTAATGATATGTGCACTCTTAAAAACATTATTAAAGCAATACTTTTTTTTCCTTAAAATAATAAAATGATTTCAGTGGTAGAATGACATTTAATGATGATACACCTGAGCTGCCTCACAGCGGCTGCAAGAACTCTCTGTATGTTGTGTGTTGGGGTCAGTACACACAGCCGCCCATCCCCTGCCTGTGGAAGAGTGCCACATGGTTTCCAGATGATGTTTCTGCATTCGCCTGTTCCATCAGCTTTGTAAACAAATTCGATTTTATTGCGCTGCCCACAGGAAGTTTATACAGCGACATCATTGACCACACTGGTAACAGATAATTGACCTTTGGCAAACCCCGCCCCCCTTCATTCCTGTTGCTATGTCTGACAAAGTTTGGGTATCAGCCATGCGCTCCCAGTGTGAATGTGTGCACTCTTTTAGGAAATAGTGAAGAATTTCTGGAGAAATGACACGCTGATTCCAACAATATTGTGTCTAGTCTCTGTATTGTATTGTGATGTTAACTCTGCTCTTCTCCTTCATTTCAATGATTTTTAATAGTAATAACTTAGTTATTCTTATAGTGTGAACATCCATTAAAGCTGGGTTCATATATACAGTATTACAATAATTAAAAAGCAAGTTTTTCATATTAATCACCAAAGCTCTACTACGACAGGTTTGTTGGACAAAATGGCAGTCAGTCACAGGGGCACATAATATCGCCGTTATGATTGGTCAGAATGCCTGTCAATCAACTTACTTGTGAATGGTCAATTGCGCACTTAACATCTACATGGGAGAACCTGTGAGCAAAAGTTCTATGGTGTGGCTTTAAAGGACTGGTTGTGTTCATACATAAATGATTCTTTGGATTGAAGGTGATTATTTTATTTTATTACACGGTGCTCTGGAATACTTTGACATTCATTGTCGAAGGTCTGCATTTGCTGAAAATGAGCTAATAAAATGTTTTAAATCTATATATAATGTTGAGGGTTGACGTGTTGTGTAGGCCAACCCAGAAGTTAGCACCGCACTGGTTCCCTCGACCGAAAGCCTGTGGAGTTTTCCCAAACACTTTTGGAAGATTTAAAAAAATAAGGTCTGTGATTAACAAAGGTTTATGATACTGATACACGTTTTGTCTATCAAGATATTCTTTACAAATCAACACAACCAATATTGGTTTTGAAGCCTAAATACAATCGCAAGAAGTTAATTGCTAACATGAGGCTAGAAACAGACTAAACTACAGTAGTTGTTATTAGCAACTGCCTTTTTTAAGACAAGATGAGGTTTCAAAAACGATGAGGGCGTAACAGCAGCTGTGTTTTATGTCATATAACACGTCATCTAAGCACTAGTCTACCACCAGCTTATGAGGTTTGTATTCTTGAAATAAGCGGAATAATGTACAATAAAGACAGTCTGCTGTTATCGCGAATAAACCCTCTGCTTTACACAGTCTAGGTTTATTCTTGCGATAACAACCGATCACTTACTTACTGCACATCTCTTCTTCATCGCTGAACATATATGGGTTTTCTAGATGCAATGATTCAGGCCTTTAAATGAAATGATGAATCACTTGAAAGTCTTGCGGAAAAGCTGAAAACTCTGAGATGAAGAAGTTTTTCTGTTTAAAAGGTGAATTGACCTTCAGATGATTTCTTTTATAGTGAAGATGGTCATTTGAAGGCTGCATCTTCATAAAACATTTCTCTAAAAGTTAATTTCCTTATCTACATGCCACAAAGTTTTTTTTTTTTCATCCATGTTTCATTGGATGAGAATGATTGTTAGGCCTTTGCTTCCGATAATGCAACCCAGATATGAGTATTTTCATTAAACAATGATTCAAATGAGCAGGTTACTCTAAACATGGAATGACCGGCTCACTTTTGCTCTTCTTATAGGGCGTAATGGTGTTTACCTTTATGAATTAACTTTTGATTGAATTCCGAATGACTTGTAGACACAGGTCCTGTAAACTGGTTTGTGTGGTTGCAGTCTGTATAAAACTGCAGAAAAAAAGAGATACCATAAATATTAGAGTCCTGTAAATCTGAAAGAGTCTGAGGGTTTATAATGTATAAATTGTATGGTTTTCTTATTAGGCTTAATAAAAAGACAACACCGGCGAGTAGTTAATAATTCAAGTGTATTTATATAGCGCTTTTCTATATTATTAGAACCCTCTAGAACCATTACTAGATCCGCCATTGTATTTAACTAAATTCAGACACACACATTTGGGAAAGAAACATCAAGTCTTCATCTAATTCAGTGTGTCAATGTCCAGTTATTCATATGAATGTGAAGAGTCTATATACACAACACAACTCACAGCTCAAACACAACTTACGCGTTCACACAGCAAGTGATTAAACACTTACAACAATCATCAACTGTCTGTACCTCAAACCTGCAGTCTTTACCTGGGTCTGATATGTCAGCCGTTGTTTTCACTCTCTCTCTCTCTCTCTCTCTCTCTCTCTCTCTGTGTGTGTGTTTTATACGACGCGTTGTAAAGCTCACTGAATGAAACACATTTCCTAATTCTTCCCCAGAGAGAGAGACACGGGGAGGTATTTAGTGAGATTAGAGTGATCAGAGACGTTTGCTTCTCCCTGCGGCTCTTTGACTTACTCACTCAGATCTGAAGATACACCAGACTTTCACTCTTTGCATGTTTAAAGTGTGTGTGAGACTCACCTCTGACTCACTCGTGAATCTTTATATGCACCTGTAGGTAAAAGCTATAAGAGAGCCGTAGGTTCCTTAAAACATGAAAGAAAATGTCATTGCCCCTTCAGTAGGGCTGGGCCATATATCATGCAATTCTTATGCTCTGTTTCCCAATGAACTAACACCACATCCAAAAGTCAGAGGGCGCTCTCGCATAGAAACTCTGAATATGGGCATCAGAAGAAGAACGATTTACACACCCCCGTGTCTGCGTTTCAATCAGGTACTATCCATCCTATATAGTATTGGAAAGTAGAATTAGTTTTTAGAATTAAAATAGTTATGGCCTTTCTCAACTCAACTCAACTTTATTTATATAGCGCTTTTTACAATTTTCATTGTTACAAAGCAGCTGTACATGAGACACAATAGATTACAAGTAAAACAACTAAAGGCATATACCTGTAAAAACAAGAAAAAGGTGGAAAACAACAAAAGACAGACATACAAATGCTCCACACACACAATATGCATACATACTTACACACATTGACATAGACGCACACACACAAACACACTCACACACACACAAACACACTCGCACAAAAGGACAGTGAAAGGACACATTTGAGATAAAGGAGGGAGAGAACCACAGGTCAAATATTAAACGGACTATAAATTCTTATATATTAATTATTTCTAATTTCTCAATTTTAAAGCAGCCCCCCGGCCAGGCAGATAGTGCAAAACAATATGCAAACGGTGGCGAGGAACCCAAAACTCTAATCGAGAAAAAAAACATGAACTGCCTCCTGCGGTAACCTTGGAACAAAGAGACAAGACTGGCTGAGAGTAGAGTACTGTTCTGCACTCTTTGATGCAACAAGTACATCATTTGTTGTTGGATGTGTTCCTGGTTCCGGTTGATCTAAATAATGCAGCCTAAATCCTCTGAGGATTAATATTATGGAAGTGTAGTGTATGCAAGATTAAAAAGATGCGTCTTTAGTCTAGACTTAAACTGACAGAGTGTGTCTGCCTCCCGGACATTGCAGGGAAGAATATTCCACAGTTTAGGCGCTAGATAAGAAAAGGATCTACCACCTGCACTTGATTTTGAAATTCTAGGTATTACCAACTGACAGGACTCCTGAGAGCGTAATGCACGTGGAGGTCTGTAATACAATAGAAGTTCATTTAAATACTGCGGCGCTAGACCATGCAGGGCTTTATAGGTAATAAGCAAGATCTTAAAGTTAATGCGATGTTTTATAGGTAACCAGTGCAAGGTTGAAAGAACCGGGGTTATATGCTCATACTTTTTTGGACGTGTAAGAACTCGAGCTGCCGCGTTTTGAACCAGTTGCAGTTTTTGTAATAGGCCTGCAGGGCAACCACCTAGAAGTGCATTACAGTAATCTAGTCTTGATGTCATGAATGCATGAATTAACTTCTCTGCATCTGACATCGACAGCATATGACGTAGTTTAGATATATTCTTAAGATGGAAAAATGCAATTTTACAGGTGTTGGCGACATGGCTTTCAAATGACAGAGTACTATCGAATACAACGCCAAGATTCTTAGCTGACGACGAGGATTTTATGGAGCATCCGTCAATCGTTAAGCAGTATTCTTGGTTGTTACGTATAGCGGTTTTCGGTCCCGTAAGTAACACTTCTGTTTTGTCTGAGTTTAATAGTTTTTTATTAAACATGTAAAAGCAGGTTATAACAAAGTTTAGGCCCCGCCACTGCAAAAGCACGATCACCCCTTTTTTTATTCTTGCACGGGGGACAATTAACAATGAAAGGTTGGCGGACCTAATATAACTGATGAATTAACAAATGTAAGTATACAGTAAACATTATCAGAATCGCCCTAGACTGGTGCAATTAATGCAAATCGTCCCAGCCTTCGGTCTTAAACAAAAAACTCACCTCCAGACAAATAATGAAAAAACATTTGTGGAAGTTATGGATGCATATAAGCCTACTACTGATATGAATGCTGATGTGCATGCAAGACAGACAAACTATTTCACAGATTACAGTATATTTATAACTGATAAAAGTATATAATCATTTAAGAAATCAAGACATTTTCTCTGTGCACATATGAAACAAATCGGCTGGTCTGGAAACAGTTCTGGCAGTACCGAAGGAAATCTGTACTCTTATATATATTTTTCGAGCGAATGATGAGAGGCTGATTATTCACGCATGTAAAGTCACCTAAAAAAAAGTTAAAAACATTTCCCACCGTATGTTCACTGCTAAATCTAACACAGAATAATGAAGAAAAGCCTCATTTGTAAGCGTCAATGTGTGTCTTTCTTTCTGTTTGATGGAGATAACGAAGTGGCATGCAGTCAGACCCGATGCCTCTCGTTCGCCTCAGCTAATGAAAAACAGAAATCAATAGCAGGGATTTATGGGGAAAAAATCAAATGTCTCTTTGTTAAGCTGAGTGAAGGAGGGAGCGTCTCTCTCACAAACACACTCTAATGGAGCCATTCTGAGACAACAGTGACACTAAGCCAGAGAGAGAGAGAGTGAGAGAGAGAGAGAGACAGAGAGAGAGACATAGAGGTTTTTTTTAGATTTGAAACCTCTTTTTATATACAAAATTGATTTCTTTACATAACATCTTGGTTACGGATGTAACCTCAGTTCCCTGATCGAGGGAACTAGACGTTGTGTCGAACCGACAGATGGGGTTTTCCATCACTTCAACTGGTTTTGAAAAAGGCCAATGAAATTGCAGAATGAAATTTGCATGCCGGGCTCCACCCCCGGATATCCAGGTTTAAAAGGGAGATGTGGGGACCAGCACGGACTTGTCCTGCACGAGAGGTTGTAGCCCCTTTAGTGAAAGTAGCAAAGCCAAAAACTCTAGGCAATTGATATGGCTGCGCAGGGCCCATCCACCCCTCTGACACTGCGTGCCCGTTGCACACTGCACCCCAACCCTGCAGGGAGGCGTCGGTTGTCACCACTACGCGCCTCGTAACCTGTCCGAGAGGGACCCCAGTCCGTAAAAAGGTAATTGAAGACCAGGGGGTTAGGTTGCGTCTGCAGAGAAGCATAATGACATACGCCTGCTGCCGGTGTGCCACCCTCTCCAGTGAACTCGACTCTGTAGTCAGTGTTGCAGCAGTCTCATGTGCATCAACCCGAGGGGTATCACTCCGTCGAGGATGCCATTCACTGGAGCCTCTGAAATTGTTTCAGGGGGAAGGCTGACTGCAGATCTAGAATGAAGCGCAACCCCCCGCATTATTTGGGGACGATGAAGTACGGGCTGTAAACTGTGAACATCTCAGCTAGAGGGACGGGCTCGATTGCCTTCGCCAACAGGGTGGCGTCCTCGGCCCGTAGTTTGGGAGTATCCCATCCTCTGATTAAGGGTGGGAAGATGAGATCGGCTCTTCTGACTTACCTGCCTGGTTATGTAGCACAACGCACCGTCAATTTGACAGTCCAGAGTCTCGCCATGTTGCAACGTCGGGTTGCGGTACACCATCGTGAAAAGGGTGAGAGCGGCTGTGAAAAACACCCAGAGGGATAGGAAGAACTGCTTGAAGTGGGAAGTTGCGACGGGGCAGGACCCACCATCGAGAAAAGAAAGGGTGGCTGAACTAGTTTTGACAGAGTGGACGATTTCCTTCAAGACTTTCCCTAACCTAATTGCTAATACTTTGGACAATATTTTATAGTCTGCGCACAACAGTGACATGTCTCCAGTTTTTGATATCACCCAAATCTCCTTTCTTAGGTAAGAGGGTAAGAACTGCTCTGCAGTAGTAGCCCTCCTGCCAGACTATCACTGAGAACTGTTTGCAGATCTTCTCCAATAATACCCCAGAAAGCCTTATAGAACCCAAAGAGGGATACCGTCTATCCCTGGAACTTTTCCATGCTCTGGAGACCATCATATAGTTCGATTGTTGTGATTCCTTTGCACAATTTCACATTGGCTTTTGTGGAGATTTTTTGTGATCCTTCAAAAAAAATCTGTATTCATTGCCTGATTCTCTGTGTACTCACAACTATACAGACACTTATAATAATAATTTGCTAAGGGGTTCAAAAGGATCTGATAACATGATTCCAGTATCTGAGCGCAAATTTTTAATATGACGTTTCTGGCCATTCTTTTTTTCCTGGTCGAAGAAATACTTGGAAGGAACATTCATTTGTTCTACACCTTGAAAACGTCTTGGTTACGGATGTAACCTCAGTTCCCCGATGGAGGTAACTCGACGTTGTGTCGAACCGACAGTTGGGGTTCGCCCTTGAGAACCCCAACTGTCGGTTCGACACAATGTCGAGAGACCGACAGAAAGGGAACCTAATCGAACTAATGCTCCGTGTGGTTTTTTTCTATATGATTCTGATAAGGCAGTTGTTTTTTAATAAAGATCTTTACTTTGGTCTTGATTTCCAATTATCTCTATTAACTCTTGTGCCATTAAAATATCATTTTCTAACTTTGTAATTGTTTCAGTAAAAAAATTGTGACATTTCGAGTATATTGTTAACATAATTGTTGTATTGGACTTTTTCCAATATCCCACCATTTTTGTATAGAAGCATATTGACATTTTTTTTTATTTAAATTGTTTCCAAAAAAAATCAAAAAAGTATGTAAATGAAATTTATTTAGCAAAGTTGTATTAAATTGCCAATATGCACTCTGTGATGTCACAGGGCTTACCTTTAAAACACACATCACTAAGCTGTGATCAGAAAACCCCACTGGTAAAATGGAGCCAATTTCAAATCTGTCTCAAATCTCAAATCTGTCCAACCTTGCTAGTGACAACAAATGATCATGAAGACGTTACCAAGTGTACTGTCTTACATTGTCATTAAAGTTTCTCCAAACATCACATAGCTCATTCGATTCTATGCTTCGTATAAGTTTCTTCCTTGAAATCATATGTGCTTCTATGTGGTTTCTATCTATATTTGTTTCAGAACAATTAAAATCTCCCCCCCTAAATTAATATTTCCTCACCATTGCATTTTTCTATTTCTGTATTTAAACACCTAAACAACATTCTATCTATTTGCAAGGTTGGTGCATAAAACAAAGAAGAACATAAAAGCATGGTCTTCAAATCCTCCACTTAAAGTAGTGTTACGGCTTAAAAAAGAGAGGCCACTATGCTCTTTAACCCATTCAATAGCATTTGTTCATCGCTGTGTGTATCTTGAACAAAAAAACATTTTATTTAGTTTCATTACTTCATTTATCTTTGCTCTTTTTCTGTAGTCCCTAGCTACATTCACATCCATTGTGGCAATGCGAATATCAATCCATTTTTTTTAAAGAGGAAGAGACCGCATCACAAAGAAAAAGATACTCCAAATAAAATAAATTATCATCATCATCATTGTTGAACTCAGTTTGAATTTTTTTCACCATTTTCCTCGGTCTGAAAACTTCTTGTTCAGTAAATCGACCCTCTCCCATCCTATCAATTGGTTACTCACTTTCATCATGACCAACTTTATCCACATTTTCAATGACAATTTCATTTTATTTACAGTTGGTGCTCCCTGATCAAATATGCTAGGGGTTGGGTCATTATTTGTAACATTCACCAACAAGTTCTTAATTTTCAGTTTCGTTTTCATTTCTTTTTCTATTGTTACGAGTCTTGGGCTCAGGGCACTTGCTAATCAAATGTCCAGATTTTCCGCACCCAAAACACTACAAAATATCCGCAGTAACAAACACAGTGTAGTCAAAGCCATCTACTCTAAGTTTCATATTTAGATTTAGCTTAGTTCTATTGCTGTCCAAAATCATAAAGGTAAATCGCCTGAAGGCCACCACATGTTTAATCAGGCCCGATTTACTTCCATTTGTAATGTTCTTAAGTGGAGCAATCACTTTACCAAAATATGTTCCTTCTTTAATCACCATCTCGTCTTTGATAAAATCTACAAGAATTATATTTAAGAGATATAATAGCAAGAAAAGAAAGTGAAGATATTTAGTTCTTTGCCATGGCGGGCACAAAACAATCACGCACTCACCGATCGCTCACTCCACCACTCGACAAACGCTCACTCATGCGCAGAGAGAGAGAGAGAGTGAGAGAAAGAGACATAGAGAGACAGAGAGAGAGAGAGAGAGAGAGAGAGAGAGAGAGAGAGAGAGAGAGAGAGAATAGTCTTTCTGACTCACAGACTCAAAAGTGTCTGTCATATCCGTCAAATAAATCACAGCACAAACAATTAACATTGTAACAGCAAACATATGTTTATTCAAACATCATTCTGTTACACAAACAGTACTGAACAGCATGATGTTTAGATGTTCAACAGTAACACAAATCTTCAACACAAATATTCACCTGATGCTTGAATGTTAACGCTTTGAAGATGTTTTTGTGGCCAGAGAATGATTCTTCTGCTGAAAGTTTGTCCCAGATTTGATTAGCAACACGAGCAATGCTTGTTCCTCAGTTGAACATGTCTAAAGGTTTCAAGAAATCTCACACACACCACACCAGTAGCCAACACACAAAGATGTATGTTAGATGCATATTATTAGTAACATTATCATCCAGACAAGTGAGGATCCAGAAACATCTCTGAAATCCAGACAGCATCCTCAGACACAGACAGGAGAAGTCACATTTGGACTGGATGCAGAAATGACAGCAGGTGTCTGAGAGCTGAAAACAGAATGTAACTCAAGCAGGAACAGAAGAAAGCCATTAACAGCGCCTGATGAAGACTCCAGTCATCATTTCAGACAGGAACATCTACTGATGATGAAAGCTGTTGGTGGTAAAGGTCACATGACGTCACGTTACTCCACACAACACACGTGTACTGGGCATTCAAAATCTCTCTTTTGACTTTTCAAACTCTGTTTGTCATGATTATCATTGCTGGGTAGTAATGGATTATGTCATCTGGATTAGGTCATCAGATTCCATAAATCACGTACTTGTTATTAGTATAAACTACATTTTAAAATACTCGTAATCAGACTTTTTATGATTTACAATGATTACATATTATTCTCAGAATGACAGTTAATTGTTTACAGATTTTCCATACATTTTTTTCAGTTTGTATTTCTAATTCATTAAAAAAATGATTATTAACATACCAACCACTTATATACTGTATGTTTGTGATTCTTCTAACTTTTTCCGGCAGAGAGGTGAGGGGTTTGGAATCACAGAGATGGAAAATGGAGTGGCACTCATCATTTGATGGATAGATGTATAGACACTAAAGGTGTGACGAGACACTTAGCCGACGAGATGAGATTATACACAAGATTGTGTTCACAAAATCAAGACAAGATTTCTACAATATTTTTAAATAATCCTCAATGATGACAAAGTATAGAATATGATAATCTCGTATTGATATTTAAATTCTTTTAATTACTTACAAAGCCTTAAACGGTTTAGCCCCTACTTACTTAACTGAGCTTTTATCACATTACAACCCATCACGCTTTCCAAGATCTTAAAACTCAGGACTAAGAACACCTAAAATTACTAAATCCACCAAAGGGGGTCGAGCTTTCTCATACGTTGCACCTAAACTCTGGAATAGCCTTCCTGATACTATTCGAGGGTCAGACACACTCTCCCAATTTAAATCTAGATTAAAGACACATCTTTTCAGCCAAGCTTTTACTTAATGCATAGTTAATGAACAGCAGGTACGCTAATTATTCTCCTTCTGCCTTTGCCTCGGGATACCCATCCTGAGGTAGGGAGAAATTCCGGCAGGTCCAGATGATCGACATATGCCCATCCCCATCTAGAGATTACGCCAGCTACAGCTCTAGACTGACTGACCATCCCAGGTCCATCTAAGTCAATTCCACCACCACCCAATAGAAATGCGACCATCTGACCATCCCAGCTCAGACCACTACATCCCCAATCAAGAGCAAAGACGGACTACTTGTCACATTAATACTAAAGTTACAATACTTGGTATTTAATGCTAAATTTACATCGCATGTCAGCAGTTTGAAGTTATAGCTGCATTCGGTGGCTCTGATTGGAGGTTGTTGGGTGGGTGTTTGTGGGGAGTGGGGGGCCTCGATGGTTGTGGTTGGGGGGATATCATTTATTGGGGCTGTGTGGGTCTGGTTTGGTCTTGTTTTGTGGTCGATGTCAGACACCAGAGGAATAAAGTTACAACATGCCACTACTATTTTCTCTGGTTTTTCCTCTGTTTTCTGGTGTTGATCGTGGAGTGGGACCGGGTTGAACCTGCACGGTTTTCGGCGAGTGGGACTTTCTGGGTCGCAGATGGAGGGCTCTCCCTCTTCCTCATGGATATTTGCTTGGTGGCTTTTGGTCGGGGTCACTGAGTGCAGCTATGATACGTCAGCCCTCCCGGCTGAGCCTGGCTTCTGGTTTCATTTTTTTTCTTCATTAATCAATCATTGGAGTTTGGGTTCCTCGCCACAGCAGGGCAGTGTTGGCTTGCTCACCAGGAGAATGCATTTACTTATTTATTAATTAGATATTATTTATTAGAATGATCTTGCTTGTTCTATAAACACCATGCACTGTGCAATGTTTTAACTTTTCTGTTTTTTCTGTTTGCTCCCCTAAAGCTGCTTTGGAACACTGCACATTGTGAAAAGTGCTATATAAATAAACTTGAATTGAATTGAATTGAATTATATGATTTTTTTTATTTTATTAAACTGAATGTCTCAAAATAAAAAATCGCTGCATTTTGAAAATGTAGTTTAAATGAATGTAATTGTACATCTATTTTTATGAATTATAATATGACTGAAAAGTGGCAGGGCATCATCAAACTCCATATGTCACGGTCTCCTGTATTCCTTGGCCTGTGTTCATGATTAGTTAATTAGCTCCTCACATGTTTCTGTTTCACTTGATTCTGTTTCCCCATGTATTAAAGCCCTGTTTGTTCCTCAGTTCATTGTCCGGTTTTGTTGAGTAATGTTTTGTGTGGCGTGTTTCCCGTCCTGTGGATCAGATCCCCTTGTTTTCTAGTACTCTACTCTCAGCCAGTCTTGTCTTTTTGTTCCAAGGTTACCGCAGGATGCAGTTCATGCCCAGACCTGATGGCAGAGCTGAGATGATAGAGCTGGATAAAGGACGCGGCAATTTGACACGATTTTTCTACAACACTTCAAATGCTATTAGATTGTTGATGATAATCTTAAATCTATAATTTACCTTATTCATAAATTTATTTATTTTTTGTTTAGCCTTGTTGTGCAAGCACTGTTGAGCTTGTGCAGAGGCAGCAGCTTTTGCCAGAGGGGAACTGGAATCCCCTGGTTGGGCCTGGGTTCTCCTGAGTTTTTTTTTCTCGAATGGAGTTTTGGGTTCCTCGCCACCGTTTGCATATTGTTTTGCACTATTTGCCTGGCCGGGGGGGCTGATTTAGAATTTAAACATAATTAATATTGCATATAAGAATTTATAGTATGTTTAATATTTGACCTGTGGTTCTCTTTCCTTTATCCCAAATGTGTGCTTTCATTGTGCGTGTGTGCGAGTGTGTTTGCGTGTGTGCGTCTATGTTTAAACATTACATTTAGTCATTAAGCAGACACTTTTGCCCAAAGCCACATACAAACGGGTTAAACAATGGAAGCAACAGGCCCTTTTCACTGTTGTTAAATTCCAGCGCAACGGCAAAACGGAAGTTCTTCTTCTTCTTCTCCTTGTTTGTTGCAAAATGGATGTTATGATACACTGCTGTGCAAAAAGGCGGAAGTTAAGTCACGTCATTGCGAAAAGGGTGTATTGGAACACCCTTTTCGGTGTATTGGACCCCTGCTTTTCTCCATATACATGCTGCCCCTCGGAAACATTATTAGAAAACATGGAATTAGCTTCCACTGTTATGCAGATGATACTCAGCTATATATCTCATCAAGACCAAATGATTCATTTAAGCTATCCAAACTGGCAGAGTGCATCGAGGACATAAAACACTGGATGACTAGTAATTTCCTCATTTTAAACTCTAGCAAAACAGAAATATTACTTATAGCACCAAAATCAAGTAAACAGAATATCTCCGATTACAGCCTGCAAATTGAAGGCTGCACTGTTACCCCAACAAATATTGTTAAAGATCTAGGCGTTATATTAGACGGCAACCTGTCATTTAAAAATCACATCTCAAATATCACAAAAATAGCCTTCTTCCACCTTAGAAATGTTGCCAAATTACGAAATAGTTTATGTGTTGCAGACGCAGAAAAGCTTATTCATGCATTTGTGACCTCACGGCTTGACTATTGTAATGCTCTACTTAGTGGTTGTCCAGTATCATCGATAAACAAACTACAGTTAGTTCAGAATGCTGCTGCCAGAGTTCTTACTAGGTCAAGAAAATACGATCGCATAACCCCAGTTTTAACATCGCTTCACTGGCTACCCATTAAGTATCGTATTGATTTTAAAATTCTTTTAATTACCTACAAAGCCCTGAACGGTTTAGCACCTACTTACTTAACCGAGCTTTTATCACGTTACAACCCATCACGCTCCCTAAGATCTCAAAATTTAGGACTTTTGACAACACCTAGAATAACAAAATCCACCAAAGGGGGACGAGCTTTCTCATACGTAGCACCTAAACTCTGGAATAGCCTTCCTGATACTATTCGAGGGTCAGACACACTCTCCCAATTTAAATCTAGATTAAAGAAACATCTTTTCAGCCAAGCTTTCACTTAATGCATAGTTAATGAACAGCAGCTACGCTAATTATCCTCTTTATTCTCTTTCCGCCTCTGCCTCGGGATGCCCATCCCGAGGTAGGAAGAAGTTCCACCATGTCCAGACGACCGACAGATGCCCATCCCCAATTTGAGATCACGCCAGCTACAGCTGCAGACTGACTGACCATCCCAGCTCCATCTAAGGCAATTCCACCACCAGCCAAGAGAAATATGACCATCGGACCATCCCAGCTCAGACCACTACATCCCCAACCAAGAGCAAAGACGGACTATTTGGCTTATTAATGCTGAAGTTACAATATTTGTTATTAAATGCTAAACTTAAATCACATGTCACCAGTTTGAGTGCAGCTATGACACGTCAGAGGGGATCTGGCCCTCCCGGCTGAGCCTGGTTTCTCCCGAGGTTTTTTTCTCCATTAATTAATCATTGGAGTTTGGGTTCCTCGCCACAGCAGGGCAGTGTTGGCCTGCTCACCGGGAGACTGCATTCATTCATTTATTTATTTATTTAGAAATTAGCTATTATTTATTAGTATGATCTTACTCGTTGTATGAATACCATGCACTGTGCTGTGTTTTAACTTTTCTGTTTTTCCTGTTTGCCCCTGTAAAGCTGCTTTGAAACAATACACATTGTGAAAAGCGCTATATAAATAAACTTGAATTGAACAACATAAGGACAACAAAAAGCATTAGTGTAGTAAAACTCTTTGATAGAAGTCCGATCTGGTCAGGTGTTGACGGAAGAGATGTGTTTTCAGACGATTCTTAAAGACTGCTACGGGCAGATCATTACACAGATGTGGAACCCATCGAGAGAAGGTACTTGAGAATCATTTTTTACCTTTTTGGGATGGCACTGCCACAGGCATGCGTCTATAAATAAATGTCTGATTCATCCAACACAGAGAGCTGCACGGTACGTGATCTTTAAACAGAATCTGTGTTACAGTGTGTCAGACAGACATCAGCTGTGATTCTATGCCGTGACTGCAGTCTGTCAGGTCATTACATCATAACTCGTGCTACAGAAGGTTCACTGCTCTGTTTATTAGATATCTCTCGTTCGACATTGAAGTGACGCGCCGCTGCTACATCTCTGTGCGCTTATCTGTTTCGGGAAGCTTCTGGAAAGATGGGATGTGTTTCATCTCAGTGGTCTGACAACGGTTACAGTCAGTACAGTGTTCTCGTGTGTTCACATCTACTGTAGCTTCCAAAGATCTCCATAAAATTTAAATAAACACTCTTCTGAGTCTACAACATTCTGCCAATATTACACGTCATGTCTTAATGGAGAAAAAGGTTTTATTTGGAAGATATTATTTAAGGACGTGTTTTTATTTGGTTGTGGATTTTCAGCTTTATGTGTTTAAGGCTCCTACAGTGATTATGGAGGTTGGCTCTCCAACCCTCCTCCTGATGATCTACCGTCCTGAGGATTTAAGCTCCAAAGCCAATCAAACACAGCTGAAGCTCATTATGGTGTTGAGAGTTGCGTGTTATAATGGTTGGAGCTGCAATCTGCAGGAGCAGGGCTGGAATAGTTATGATAGCAATTCATCTTCATTTTCATTCACTATATTCAATGGTATCTGGTATAATTCACCCTTGTTTAAATCACAAATGTTTGTTTGGTCAGGTAATGGTCTTTAAATCTATAATGCAGAAACTTTTAAATGCAAAGTTTCTTAAGAAATATGAATTGACGGTACTGTATTTGAGGAATGAATGCTCACAGCTCATGGACGGGGGTTGGGTTGGTGTGATATTATAAAGCTGATATTGCTCATTACCCTGCATGCATGCTGATGTCTGGCAGATCAGTGACGCAATCTGAAGAGTCTGAGAAAGAACTGCAAATCCCTTAACCGATTCTACATTTATATTTACATTTAGTCATTTGGCAGACGCTTTTATTACAGGGACAATCCCCCTGGAGCAACATGGAGTAAAATGTCTTGCTCAAGGACACACTGGTGGTGGATGCTGAGATCGAACCAGCAACCTTTGATTTACCAGTTCAGTGGTTTAACCCACTAGACCACCATCTCAATTCTATAACCTTAAGCCCTGTTGAACCTCTGATTTCCTTCATGCACCAAAGCCTGCTTCAGAAAGAGAGAGAAGAGAGAAATTGCATACTGCATGTGACAGTACGTACTGAATTTGAATAAGTACCCACCTATCGACCATTAATGCGTTCTATAAAATATGTGTGGGGGTAGTATGAATACATTTCATATACATACTCCATCTGCCATGTTTTATTCTCATGTGACCCGTATTGTGCCAGGTGTACGATAGGGTCCATTATATTATCATACTGACTTTCGCCTACTATATAGTATGGCTATATATACTATGTCATTTCTGACACGGAAAGAGACAAGCAAAAATCTGCTGATGATCATTCACTTGTCTGTACCTACACACCTGAATCTTCACATTACTGCTCACTCATGTGAGTTAAACAGCTTTCTCTCTGTATAACACCAAGATTATTCGCAACAAGAAGGTGAAATTATATTCATATTTTTGAACTATGGCAGCCATGCACTATACACTGATATCTAATAGCACTAAACTATGAACTCTCACACATCCATTACTGTCTGAATGACTCTTATATATACATGAGGTTAGCAAAGCGATGACATTAGCATGATGGTAATGGGTCTGTCAATGGATGTTCTCAAGGCTGACTGGTTTATGTCTGTTCATATCAGCCGGACATGGTAATTGCCTTTGGCTGACACAAATGTCCAAAGCGTCCTGAAATCAAAACTTACTTTTGACAAATCATGTGTGTTTATTAGGGATGTTACGGAACGTGTATTCATACTGAACCGTCACAGGAAACATTACAAATGTAGTCACCATTCCTATGCCCTACTCCAGGGGTCTTCAACTACTTTTCTTTGAGGGCCAGATTCCAAAAGTATAAATAGGATGAGGACCAATTTTTGACCATATCCTCAGTACTTCTGCTATTTTGTATTTCTGTTATTTATTGCGTTTTATTCCTTTTATACTGTTTTTGTTGCTGTTACTTATAGGCCATATATTAAAACATGCACACACATATTGCATCCAGTATTTGTGCTTTTTCATCATATTAAATTAAAAGGGATATTGTCTTTTTTATTGTATTTTATATTCCACATTTTATATTCCTTTATATACTTTACCCCTAAATTGAAACTCATTTACTCACCCCACAGTCATCCAGTACATCCAAGATGTGGGTGGCATTGATTTTTCAGAAGATATTTATGAAGACATTTAGTTGAATTAATTAAAGTTAAATCAATAAAAGTTAAAAAGGCAAATACATAAAGCACAAAAGTAATCCCTGCCCCTTGTATCATTAAATTAGTGTCTTATAAATGGAACCAATTGATCTGTGCAAGAAACTGAACGGTTTTATCACATCTTCAGGTGAATTCCAATCACATTCATGTGCCCCACGCACTTAGGCCAGATGCTTTGTATAGTACAAGTTCTTGGGAGATGAACAGCTGTTTTTCATAAATATTGCCGTTATACAATGAATGCAGTAATGAAAACAACACCGTTGTCCCCTTATCTGAAACAGCAGCGTTTTGGACATTTAAAGATGTGGCGTCTCAGGAGGACGTGCATTTAAAGCACACCGTTCTTAAACTCTCTCCACTTATTTGAAATGTTAAGGCGGGCCAGGTAAAGATGATTGACGGGCCGCATTTGGCCCACGGGCCGCCAGTTGACTAGCCCTGCCCTACTCCCTTCGATGGGCAGAGCACTCAGAGTTTAGACTTTGGAGTTAACAAGGCATTTGCATGCATTATATAGACGTTTGGAGTACACTTGGCAAAGGAAGCAACATAATTTCCTCATCTTCTACAGCTGGCATGTTCCTGTGACAATGAAGCATTGTGTCCGTCAGCAGATGTCTACGGTTTAATGGCATAACTTAAGCATAAAACCTGTTTGGAAATGAACAATACATTTTATATTTTGGGTCTCAATAGCTTACGTAGCATGATCGTTCCTCATCACGAATTTAGTGTTATGCTTGTAAACGATGACTACCAAACCACAATAAATGTTTTATGGTCAAAAGTTGCTGATTCCTTAGTTCATGCAACTAGACTAATGTTATCGGTATCTATAGGTGCTATGCTACCATGTATAAAAAAACAGCATATGCTGAGTTAGGTCATTTTTTATGCTGGTTTAACCATCTTCAATCAGTTAACTCTTTCGCCGCCAGCGGTTTTTTTAAAAAGTTGCCAGCCTACGCCAGCGTTTTTGAACCTTTTCACCAAACTTTAATGGCTCACAGTACATTTTCATCAGACACTATCTTAGCAAGAAACCTGGGAGTGGTGATCGATGATCAGCTCAACTTCACAGATCAAATTGCAAGCACCGCCCGGTCCTGTAGAATCATCCTCTACAATATTAGGAAAATTAGACCCTTCCTATCAGAGCATGCTACGCAAGTCCTATTACAGGCTCTGGTCCTGTCCAGACTGGACTACTGCAATGCGCTACTGGGTGGACTTCCAGCTTGCACAACCAAACCTCTACAGATGATCCAGAATGCTGCGGCAAGAGTTATCTTTAATAAACCGAAGAGAGCACATGTCACTCCTCTATTCATTAAGCTACATTGGCTCTCTATAGTCGCTCGCATCAAATTCAAGACTCTGCTCCTGGCTTACAAGACCACCACTGGTTCGGCACCACCTTATCTTCACTCGCTACTGCAGACATATGTACCCGCCAGATCCCTACGCTCTGCAAACGAACAGCGTCTTGTGGTGCCATCCCAAAAAGGAAAGAAATCTCTCTCGCACACCTTCTCCGGATCTGTTCCACCTATGTGGAATGATCTACCTGCTGCTACAAGATCTGCAGATTCTGTAACCATCTTTAAGAAACATCTGAAAACACATCTCTTCCGTCAACATCTGACTCATCTGTTCTAACTCTATTTTCTTCTCTACTCTTAAAAAAAAAAAAAAAAATGAATGAATGAATGAATGAATGAATGGTTCTGTATACTGTGTTAGGTTATATGAGACCAGTCCTCTTTTTTTTTGATTGCACTTATGCTTTTGTTGTACTTATGCTGTCCCAATTGCTTCTATTGCCTACCCCACCTGTAAATCGCTTCGGATAAAAGCGTCTGCTAAATGACTAAATGTAAATGTTAATGTAAATCTTCATTTGTTCTTTTTTAACACTCCTTAGATGTGGGTAGGTTTCTTCAAAAATGCATCATTTTGATTAAACAGCTGAGATAATTAACGTTTTGTGTCAAATATTCCAAATATTATATTGAGATGTATATATATATATGTTTTTACTTATAGACTTTAATTTTATTCTATTTTTATCTTAATCTGTATTTGTGCATGTTTATATTTAATTTTGTGCTTTGGCAAATTTTATCATGCCAATAAAGCTCCTTTGAATCTTGAATCGTGAATCTTGAGAGAGAGAGAGAGAGAGAGAGAGAGAGAGAGATAGATAGATAGATAGAGAGAGAGAGAGAGAGAGAGACAGAGACAGAGAGACGGAGAGAGAAAGTTATTTTGCATGAACTGGTAAGTTCCGAGGAAAATACCCAACACCTTAAACCCATCCATACTCCAGGAACATTGCTGAGAAAGTTCAGGATGACCCCCATCTTCCCATTCACCCAGTAAAAAAGAAGCACTATTTTGCCAATTTATTCGTGAGGATGAGGCTTTCTGGTAAGCCTCAAGAGATTCGCTTAAATACTTAATGTCTTTAACAGATCGAAAAGATTTAAAAAGAAACCCATGATCAACCCGATCGAATGCTTTCTCCTGGTCTAAAGAAACGAAACCGATGTCAAGTTTATGAACTCGAGCAAAAGAAATCAGGTCTCGAATCAGAAAACGTTATCAAAAATGGGGATGCAAAACGACTGATCCGCATGGATTATTGAAGAGATATGAAGCTTGATCCTGTTTGTTAAAGTCTTAGAGAGTATCTTGTAGTCAACTCCAAGAAGTGAGATGGGACGCCAGCATCTGATGTCCTCTAGATCACCTTTCTTGGGTAGTAGAGTGATCACAGCTCTTTGTAGACTAACTGGTAGTGTGCATTTTTTTAGACCCTCCATAACTCAACTCAACTCAACTTTATTTATATAGCGCTTTTTACAATTTTCATTGTTACAAAGCAGCGGTACATGAGACACATTGAATACAATAAAAACAACTAAAGGCATATACCTGTAAAAACAAGAAAAAGGTGAAAAACAACAAAAGACAGACATACAAATGCTCCACACACACAATATGCATACATACTTACACACATTGACATAGACGCACACACACAAACACACTCGCACACACGCACAGTGAAAGCACACATAGGAGAGAGAACCACAGGTCAAATATTTAACAGACTATAAATTCTTATATGCAATATTAATCTAACTTCTAAATTCTAAAGCAGCCCCCCCGGCCAGGCAAATAGTGCAAAACAATATGCAAACGGTGGCGAGGAACCCAAAACTCCAATCGAGAAAAAAAACCTCAGGAGAACCCAGGCCCAACCAGGGGATTCCAGTTCCCCTCTGGCAAAAGCTGCTGCCTCTGCACAAGCTCAACAGTGCTTGCACAACAAGGCTAAACAAAAAATAAATAAATTTACGAATAAGGTAAATTATAGATTTAAGATTATCATTAACAATCTAATAGCATTTGAAGTGTTGTAGAAAAATCATGTCAAATTGCCGCGTACTTTATCCATCTCTATCATCTCAGCTCTTGTCAGGTCATCGCTTCCCATCCTCAGCTCTGCCATCAGGTCTGGGCATGAACTGCATCCTGCGGTAACCTTGGAACCAAAAGACAAGACTGGCTGAGAATAAAGTACTGTTCTGCACTCTTTGATGCAACAAGTACATCATTTTGTTGTTGGATGTGTTCCTGGTTCCGGTTGATCTAAATAATGCAGCCTAAATCCTCTGAGGATTAATTTTATGGAAATGATCCGAAATGTCTTCACTCTGCTGAACGATTTTAACATCGTCCACATTTATACCATAAGATAGTATTAAATCTAAAGTATGATTACGAAGGTGAGTGGGTCCTGACACATGTTGACTAACGCCCATGGAGTTAAGAGTGTCTTTGAAAGCCATTGCCGAGGCATCTGTATTATTATCTACATGGATGTTAAAGTCACCAATGACAAGGACTCTATCTGCAGCCAGTACTAGTTCTGATAAGATTATAAGATAATAAAATGTTTTGTCCTTAGTATTAGCTGTTGATACGTGAAGTACCATGACTTCAAAAGAATTGTATTTAAAATTAGACTTCTGAGAGGTGATAAAAGAATTATTGTGAAGTGCAGCGACACCTCCCCCTCTACCTTTTAGATGAGGCTCGTGTTTATAGTAATAATCTTGGGGAACGGATTCATTTAGAGTAATATTATCATCTGGTTTAAGCCATGTTTCTGTCAAACAGAGCATGTCTATTTTATGATCGGTTATCATATCGTTAACAAAAAGTGCTTTATTTGAGAGATATCTAATATTAAGCAATCCGAGTCGTAACCGTTGATTATCTGTATTTTGTTCTTGTTTGATTTGTTTAACGTTTATTAATTTACTTTCAAGAAGTTTACGCATTGTCTTATGTTTGCTAATCCAGGGGACAGACACGGTCTCTATTTTATGTTTTTTGTGAGAAGGGATTATTACATATTTTATATTTTGTGTATTCTGTAATGTGAGACGGCAAGCAGACAGTTGGTTAAGCCATTCTGTCTCCTTCCTGACCTGGGCCCCAGGTAGTCAGCCTTTAGCATTATTAAGACTATGTGCCAAATTTCTAGAGAGGAGGGAAATCCCATCCCAGGAGGGATGGAGACCATCTCGTTTCAACAGGTCAGGTCTGCCCTCAAAACTCTTCCAATTATTTATAAAATCTATATTATTCTGCAGGCACCACTCGGACAACCAGCCATTTAGTAATGATAATCTGCTATAAATCTCATCACCACGGTAAGCAGTGAGGGGGCCAGAGAATATTACAGTGTCTGACATCGTGCTTGCGAGCTCACACACCTCTTTAATATTATCTTTAGTGATCTCCGATTGACGGAGTCTAACATCATTTGTGCCGACGTCAATAACAATCTTACTGAATCTACGATTAGCCTTAGCCAGCACATTTAAATTTGACTTGATGTCAGGCGCTCTGGCTCCCGGTAAATATTTGACTATGGTGGCTGGTGCTTCTATGTTAACGTTCCGGACAATAGAATCACCGATCACTAGGGCACTGTCAGCAGGTTTCTCAGCCGGTGCATCACTGAGCGGGGCAAACCTGTTCGAGACTTTAATCGGAACGGTTGAGTGAGGTTTTGTCTTGCGACTATGCCGTCTCACGGTCACAAAGTTTCCCAGCTGCAGGGGATTTTCAAACGGAACCGAGCTGTGTGCGCTAACATTGCTCGCATCCAAAGAGTTTTCTACGGTCCTAACACTCTTACTATCCTCAATAAAGATTGGATGTGAGACTCTAATTCTAAGATCTTCTCCGTCAGCCTAACTACTTCCCTGTATTTATCGCATGTAAAACCCTCGCCGCTGACAGAGAAGGCTAAGCTAAACATATGACATGAGGTGCAAGTAACAACAATAGGAATAGAAGCCATGACTCACCGGGTATGAAGTGCAATCCTAACTTATCAGGGTTGCTTGATAAGTCTTAGTATATACGCTTAAAAAGAGAAACAGTTAGCAAACAAGACAAATATGGGAAAATGATATTCCACAGTGTAAACAGAATGCAAGCTAACACGCTAATACTATGCTAGCGGCGTTACATTTCAATTAATATAGGTTTAGAATATAAAGTTATAAATAATTCGGCAACGACAGTGATAGGTAACGATAGTAAAATACACTAATATTAAGACCAAGAACAAATGTGAGGTGAAGCAAGTGTCAGAGGATACAAACTAGCCGCCGGCAGCGATGCAGTCAGGAAAACCAGGAAACCAGGAAAACTAAAAACAAATCTTTTCCAATGACAGATCAAAACCGTTTATAAAATTCGGAGTTTGATCCATCCAGACCTGGAGCTTTGCCGGAGGACAATTCCTGAACCACTACAGACAAGTCATCAAAGGTGAACAGAGTTTCAAGCAGTTGGGGCATCCATATTGTTAAAAGTTAAAAACCGTGCATGGACCAGCGTCTCTTGGGCCCTCTCCTCCAGCAAATTCCGCAAAAGGAATTTGTTATGTCCCAAGGCCTCTGTAGCCTCCACAAAGTCTCTTTCAAGACTAAGACGAAGGATTCCTGCTCGAGCTGTGCCAATTTATTGTCCAGGATGCACTTGTTATAAGCAGAATAATTTTGACAAAACAGTTTAATTTGAACTTTCCCGATGTCCCACCACTGGCTCAGGGATTTATACCGTGTTTTCTCTCTCTCCAGACCTCCCAGAAGTGAGTAAAAGAGTGCACAAAGATGTGATCCTGCAACAACCTTCTATTGAATTTCCAATAAGGATGCTTAAAAGTGTTCTGTGCAGTGGTGACATTAACAGACATCAAATGATGATCAGATAAGGCAGTAGGAGAAATGCAGCAATTAAAGAATTTATCTCTCACACTTTTTTGTATATGATCCTATCCAGCCTGGCCCCAGATACCCTGATAACCAGCTGTATTGTCTATACAGGGGGAAATATTCTCTCCAAACATCTATACGATTATGATATGTGATCAAAGACCTAAGCACATCGGCTGATTGATTGTGGGGTTCATCATGATTCCTGTCTAGAGTGTTTAGAGTACAGTTAAAATCTCCAGCCAGAACAATAATACTATCAGGTGGAACATCGCTTAGAACCATCTTAAGTTTTCAAAAAAGCAGATTCATTCTGAACCAACGTTGGGGGCATAAACAAATTAAAAATTTACACCGCGAATTGTTGCGTCAACTCTCAACAGACGACCAGAAACCAGATCTAATCTGGTAATATTTGAACTTACCTTCAGTGGCATGTTTTGAATCGATCGCGTTTTTCCACTGAACTCAATATCCTCGTATTCATTATCCGAACCATACATTTGAGATGTTGAATACATGAGCTCTTGAGATAAGATATCATTCTGACTGAATTCTGAGTCATCGATGGTTTAAATATCAGTTTTATCAGGTTGCGTTTGTTTCTCATGAAGCGTAACGGTTTCAGGTACAGACTGCGGGAACACCCTTCCAGTGCTCGTCTCTGCCAGCGGAACAGCAGGCATATGACTCAGCCCTCTCCGGGCCGACTTTAGAGGCAACCAGGACCGCTCTCACCTCGGGCGAGTCAGCCGGCGCAGAAATCGCTCCGATCGGCTGGGGTTGCGAAGCCACATTATGTGCTTAATTTTAGGGTTTTTGCATCTGAGAGGGATAATTTTTATGGGACTTACTATTTTACCATGCCTCTGAAGTATCTGCTCTAGACATTCATTTTTAACAAACGGGGGTACGTTCGATAGAACCACTTTCTTCGATGGGCTTGACAAAGGTAAAAAGGGTACAAAGGTCTTATTAATTACTAGTCCTGTCTCAATTAATTCATCCACCATTTGGCTTTGACTCAAAAAATCACAATGGCCTTATTCATACGGGAGGCAGATCTAATATTAGCGCCTCCGACCACCTCACTCACGGCTATCAGACAAATCTCCACCGACACCGCGGCATCAGGCATGCATTTGCAGCCGTGCCCGATTGTCAACCACGAGAAATCTCCTACATCCGACCCCATTACCCCAAACGCTGACCAAAGCCAGCAAAGACTGTCATGATTCCACTTCATCTTGTCAGGTATTTCTTGGTGTAGAGGTGGAATCATACAGGATCCTTTGTTTCATGTGGGAGAGAGATGATTTTGTCACCATACTCTTTCTCTCTCTGGTCTGCATCATCGTTTCTACCCTCCTGTTTCCTAGTTTGTGTTAATTAGCTTTCCATTATTGTTAATCCCTTGCACCTGTTCCCTCTTGGTTCCTCTCCCTTTAAAACATCCTTGTGTTCATTGTCCTGTGCTGGTTCATTGTATGTCTTACCTTGCCTGTATCCTGTTCAGTGTCCCTTTAGCTCTTTGCTAAGCCGTTGTTCCTGTTACTTGTTACCTTGTTCCTGTTCCCTCGTCTTAGTAAGTGTTTAGTTTAGTTTATATCAAGTGTTGTGTAGTTCAGTATTGTGTTAGTTAGTCTTGTACCCGTATTCTGTTTGTTTGGTTTTACCCCATCGTGGGTCTTTGTTTTGTTTCTTGTTTTAATAATAAATACCCATGTTAACCCCTCTACCACCTGTCTGCCTGCAATTGGGTTCTCCTTGAGTCAAACCGTGACAGAATGAACCAGCCACAACGAACCCAGCAGGCAGATATGGCTGCATCAAGGAGCCTTCAAGCCCACGTTCTGTTTGGTTTTTAGCAAAAGGGGCAGCTCATCCAGGACTTTGTAATGGACTTCCTGGCCACAGCCCGTTACTCAGGGTTCAGCAAGGCTGAACAAAAAGTTATTTTTAATAGTTGCCTCGATGAGCCCCTAGGGCCTGCTGAGATGCGCCAGCCAGAACATCGGAGATTTGAGGACCTGGTTCGAACCTTGCTGGAGCGACAGTGGTCCAGGGATCTTTCTGGGGCGGATTCTCCCACGGGGATGGACACGATTCCAGAGGACCGTGTGGTGGGTGCTCTCATTTTGGGCAATTCCACACTGCCCTCCTCCTCGCCTCCTGTAGCCACTCCACCGCCCACCAGTACCATTGGCAAGTGGGGGAGAAAGAAACTACGGAGGGCAGCCCCGAGTCCGGTGGTCCCGATTCCGGTGGTCCCGATTCCGGTGGTCCCGAGTCCGGTGGTCCCGTCCGGCCTTTCCGAGCCTCTCCAGCAGGGGTCCAGCCCAGCAGTCCTCCCAGGGACTAGGACAGTTCCCCCGAGGACTTCCCCTGTCAAGCCTCCTGGGGCTCCACGCTCTGGCACGTCCCCAAGGGCTAGGACATCCCCACCCAGCCCCATCCCTTTTCTGGACTTCCCCCTATGTTCTCTTGTTTGCAACCACCCCCCTTCCTTGTTTGTTATTTTTATTGTCACACCCGAGTCCACTCGTTGTCATGTCATGTATGCCCCTTATCTTGTTGACCATGTCAGTTAGGTTCTTGTCTTTGTCCAAGTCTGTCTTGTCTTGTTTGTGCCTTTGAGGAGCATCAGGTTGCTGCTCCTGAAGGGGGGGTCCTGTCATGATTCCACTTCATCTTGTCAGGTATTTCTTAGTGTAGAGGTGGAATCATACAGGATCCTTTGTTTCATGTGGGAGAGAGATGATTTTGTCACCATACTCTTTCTCTCTCTGGTCTGCATCATCGTTCCTACCCTCCTGTTTCCTAGTTTGTGTTAATTAGCTTCCATTATTGTAAATCCCTTGCACCTGTTCCCTCTTGGTTCCTCTCCCTTTAAAACATCCTCGTGTTCATTGTCCTTTGCTGGTTCATTGTACGTCTTACCTTGCCTGTATCCTGTTCAGTGTCCCCTTAGCTCTTTGCTAAGCCGTTGTTCCTGTTACTTGTTACCTTGTTCCTGTTCCCTCGTCTTAGTAAGTGTTTTAGTTTAGTTTATATCAAGTGTTGTGTAGTTCAGTATTGTGTTAGTTATTCTTGTACCCGTATTCTGTTTGTTTGGTTTTACCCCATTGTGGGTCTTTGTTTTGTTTCTTGTTTTACAGTTTTTCTCAAATGCTAAAACACATTTTACAAACGTTTCCTCCATGTTCCCCAATATCTAAACACAACTACCTTTTCTAAAGCTACATAAACACAACCACACCTTTTCACTTCAAAACTCAAACTTTCACACCGAAAGAGCAGCTCGATGCTTTCAAAAATGTAAACACTATACACATCATTACACACTACAGCAAAACATTTGAAAACACAATGCTCAATTTGTGAGAAGGTTCTTTGTTTCATATCTGCCAATGCATATTTTTAGAAACTTTACAGTAATGGATCTTCTTAGATCTCTGCAGAGGATTAGGTATTTAGATTTGTGAGTTTCATATGAAGAGTATAAATCTATAGTCAATTCTGCATGTACACTACTGTAACACAACTCAATGCAAAAACAGAATATATTGCACACAACAGTACTCTTGAAAACATGATCAGGGTGTGAAGTTTTTTTATTTCCTTTATTCACACCACACACACACCACAATCACTGTTGCCCTCAAAGGGAACCCTATAGACCCGTTTCATCCACATCTTTTGGCGCCGGAGAACTCTGTCTATTGTGGCCAAGATGACATCATCAATGCTCTCAAAGTTGACATTATCGGCAATGACTTTGTCTCTGATCTCCCGGAGTCTGATGAGGTTGTTCTCACGAACCATATCCACAATGAGGGTTTCTTGTGCCACTGTAAATATGGCAACCCTCCCACCTCTATGTGGCATTCTTTCAACTCTAAAGAAAGAAACATGTGTTGTCAATTGACATGTTTTACAATACAGTAACAACTGATTTGAAACCAATAGACTACTTTCACAGGCTTGTAAAATTGTATTGTGACAAAGAAACCAATAGAGTACAATACCTGTTGTGTTGTCTGAATGCCCTGATAATGGTGGCCACGGTGAACCTACTCAGGTTTGGACGGACTTTTAGTCCTGCTTCAGCCATTGTCATGCCATGGACAATGACGTGGTCAATGACTGTTGCTCGCATCTCGTTCGTAATGATGGTGCGAGGTTGTCTTGCTCTCCCTCCTGGACCTTCTCCTCTCCCTCCTGGACCTTCTCCTCTCCCTTGTTTGACTGGTCCTCTTCTTCCATGGCCAGCTCTTCTCCTTCCTCTGACTCGAATTCCTCTTCCCCTTACTGTGCCTTCATCCATTGTGTTTGTTTGGAATCTTCAGCAAACTGTGCTCTCTGAACTTGCTTTTATACATGTGGTCACAGCATTAGCAACAAGTGTCTTCAATTTTGAGGCGTTGTGTGTAATGAATGACGCCAGGTGTGTTCCTTGTGTTCAAATATTGCTGACTGTGGCAAGCATTTTGCATCACATGAGCTTTCATTTGAGAATATGAGCAGAGTTCTTTTGCAACTTGTGTTTTAGCAAGAAAAATGTGTTAAGATTTATGAGAACGGAGGATTGTGTTTTGTGAATTGTGTCTTCATGTGAAATGTGTTTATGATATTGGAAAATGATGGCTAGATTTAGTAAATGTGTTTAGACAACTGGTCATTTGGTTTAGAGGATTGGCTTTTGTGTTTTAGCATTTGAGAAAAACTGTAATAATTAATACCTGTGTTAACCCCTCTACCACCTGTCTGCCTGCAATTGGGTTCTCCTTGAGTCAAACCGTGACAAAGGCTATGTTTATAAACCTACACTAACACAAAAAAAATATTTTAAACTTAAAGATAAAGAAAGATAGCTTTCACTTCAACAGAGAGGTTCTCACTCACGCCAACGTTCACTCGCTCCCAGCATGCACTCACAGAGAGAGAGAGAGAGAGAGAGAGAGAGAGAGAGAGAGAGAGAGAGAGAGAGAGAGAGAGAAAGAGAAAGACGGAGAGATGGAGAGAGAGAGAAAGACAGATAGACGGAGAGAGAGAAAGAGAGACGGAGAGACAAAGAGAGAGAGAGAGAGAGAGAGAGAGAGAGAGAGAGAGAGAGAGAGAGAGAGATTGAGACAGAGAGAGACAGACAGACAGAGAGAGAGAGAGAGAGAGAGAGAGAGAGAGGGAGACGGAGAGACAAATAGAGAGAGAGAGAGAGAAAGACAGAGAGAGAGGTCACACAGTCTTGAGCTCCTGCAACAAACATATTGTACTACTGGATTAACTTGAAATTCCTTGGATATTTTTACAAAGGAGACATACACAAACCTTCATTAACGGAACCTACTGCTTTTTTAATCAAACTTTTTCTCTTAATCTGGATTTCTGGAATAAAATATCAGAAAAGGACACAAAGGACACCAACCCAACAATCCTGCTCTACAAACAAACCAAAAAAAACAAGAGGACTAGATTATCAAGGACTATCTGCTACCAGGTACCAAAGTAAGTACTTTACCAACACTTTATGCCAAATACTCGACATTAACTACTTTTACTAAAAGATACAATAGTGTTACTGAAGCAGCAAACTCTGCTCAAGCACATGACCCACGCCTCAGAGGTGTGAATTGGAAGGGGAGAAAACGACTGGGCCAAACAAAGGAGATTCCTCAACCAACGCCCACACAGGTGTGAACGGCCCATTTTACCATGGATGCACAACCCCAATGTGTGGAGGCCATTCCTCTACACTACCCAAAAGAGGTTACAAATGATACAGCAAGGAAAGTCTACAAAAACAAAAGACTCACGGAAAACTCAGAGACTTTATTCGCAGACCTTCATAAAGATGGTAGCACCAGTAACCTGATTTTATACACCAACCGACCTCATTCATGGCACAAAGCCATCATCTCAGAATTCCCAAACGCTGAAAGAAAAGGCATCTGTGGGGTTTTCCAGCTAAAAATTAAAAATGAGGATGACGTAACAACGATCAATGTTAACATCTACAAAACAACAGGGATAGTTGTAGTTAAAAGCACTCAAGGACTTTTCGAACAAAACTTCCTCAGTATCAAAGGAAGATTACAACTGGAACCCAACAATGAGCAACCCACCACAGAGGAATCAGACAGAACCCCTGTTTCTGATGAGCAGCAAGAACATAGAGATCTTCCTAACACAGAACAAACAAAGGAGCTCCATTCACACTGCTACTGTACTGACATGAGAGAGAGATTTACAGCCCTGGAGGGGGGACTAGTACAGCTCAGAGAAATTACCATTTCTCTCCAAACCATACAAAGCTCAGACCAATCCGGCAACAACCCCACAGCCAAGCAAGAAGAGGGAGACAACATCAGGAAAGAACTGTCTTCACTTCAGGCCGAAGTGAAGCAGTTAGTGCAAGGGAGGGAGAGGCTCAAGGTTCAGCTGGCATCACTGGAAACCCAGCTCACACAGCAGACAGAGAGTCACTGGACCCAGCTAACTGCTTTAAGAGAGGAGATAAGAGAACTGAAGCATGAAAAAGATACCCACCTCACAGCCCTCAACTCCAAAAATGGTCCAGAACAACAGGTCACCCCTCAAACGGACCACAGCTCACAGACCTCAGTGTCACAACCCAGCCAAAACCGTCCATCTTCACCAAACCCTTTGCCCAGTACAGATCAACGCAATGAACCTGACAACACTCCAACACCCACAGAGGACTCACAGAAAACAGATATTGTCCTTCTGATAGACTCAAATGGGAAATTTATAGACGAAAAAAAGCTCTTCCCCAAACAAAAGGTGTCCAAACTCTGGTGCCCCAACACGCACAGTGCCCTCAGACTACTGAACGGGGACAACCTAGGATCACCAAGCCACATAATAATCCACACTGGCACAAACGACCTGAGAGCACAACAAGAAAGAGTGGCCACAGCACTAGAAAGGGTAATCGAAAAAGCTTCAACCACCTTCCCAAATGCCAAAATCACCATCTCGTCACTGCTACCACGGAAAGACTTCCACCCAGACACAATTCATCAAGTAAACGCAAATCTCTCTAGAACTTGTGCAGTCAAACCTCAAGTGCACCTGGCACATCATCCCACCTTGGACCTCACATGCCTCTATGACCATGTACACCTGTACAGAGCATCTGTCCCCATCTTTGCAAAGAAATTAAAAGATGTTGCTCTAAACCGCAACACCAACAACCCTCCTAGAAGCAACAGAGCAAGGCAGCACCTACCCAGACCATGGATGAACCACACCACACCTTCAAAAAACAGCCAGAGACTGGGACCCCCTCCCTGCCAAAACAACAGCCAAAAGAGCAGAGCACCACCCCTGCTGCCTACACCCCCACCCGGCATATGCAACAGAACTCCAGCAGCCTAAGCTATGCCCAGACAGTGAGCAGAAACTCCACACCGACATCTGCACAAGCTCCAACAGCCGAGCTAAAAGACATTCATCAGATGCTGAACCTGATCTGCTCACACCTACTGTCTCAAGACAAAATCTGCAATAAATGAATAAATACCTTATGGATAACAAAGCCTTTAGCATATCATGTTGGAATATTCAAGGCCTGAGGTCATATGCTTTTGGACTGAAAAGCAAAAACATAGACTTCAGCTCTGAAACAAAATACTCAGACATCATCATCCTACAGGAGACATGGAGTAGAGGAGACGGACCCACTGGTCGCCCTACAAACTACAGAGAATTCATCATTCCATCCGTCAAACTGCCTAGCGTCACACAGGGAAGAGACTCAGGCGGAATGCTGATCTGGCATGAGTCTGAATACGCCCACTCAATAAAAATGATTAAAACTGGCCAGTTTTACACATGGATAGAAATCAACAAGACCATCACTTCAACAGATAAGAATGTCTTCCTGTGTGCAACCTACATCCCCCAGCAGAGTCACCCTACTTCAATGAGGACAGTTTCACGATCCTGGAAGAGGAGATCAACTACTTCCAGTCACAGGGCAATGTTCTGATCTGCGGAGACCTAAATGCCAGCACATGCGAAAAATCAGACTCAGTTCACTCCAAGGGAGACAAACACATTCCAGGAGAAGATGTCCTTTCCACACCAACTCACACACAAAGACTAAACTACGATAAAACAACAAACAAAATGGATCAAGACTTCTCCATCTTTGTCGCACACTGGGTCTGTACATGGTCAATGGAAGACTACGAGGAGATTCATACGGTAGGTACACCTATAGTTCTAAGCTGGGTAACAGCACGGTAGACTATTTCATCACGGATCTGAATCCTAACTCCCTCAGAGCGTTCACAGTCAGCCCACCATCCCCATTGTCAGATCACAGTAAAATCACTCTCTACCTCAATAGATCCAAACCTAACACAGAGGCATCAAAACAAACACACACACCTCCATACCCTAAAACAAACTTTCAGGTGGAAACAAAATTGCGAAGATACATACAAAAGCATAACTCGTGAACCAAAAATTCAAAACCTACTGAATAAATTCCAAATACCGCATTTCCACACAATAATGAAGGTGTAAATTTAGCAGTAGACAGGATTAACCAAATTTTTACAATATCTGCAACGCTATCTAACCTAAAACCCACTAACACAAAACCAAACAAAAAGCCCGTAAATGAGAAATGGTTTGATAAGGAGTGTAAAACCCTTAGAAAAGAAGTAAGAATTCTATCAAATCAGAAACACAGAGATGCTGACAATGTAAACACACGACAACTCAACCATGAAAAAGTTAAACAATATAAGGACACACTACGGAAGAAAAAGAAAACAAGATACACAAAACCAGTTAAAAGCAATTGAACAATCTCAACATCTCACTTCTCAAAGCTCTTTAGTAAAATAACCAAGAACCATGAACAAACTAACCTACACAAGAAACTATGCACTCTGGAGTCAACAATTAAAGATTACCAAAATCCTTTAGACTATCCAATTACACTCGCTGAGCTAGGCAAAAATATACCAAAAATTAAATCCAAAAAAGCAAGTGGTATCGACGGTATCCTAAACGAGATGATTAAATACGCAGACCAAAAACTCACACTCGCCATCCTCAAACTGTTTAATATCATCTTAAGTACAGGTATATTTCCCAAAATCTGGAACCAAGGTCTCATAACTCCAATCCATAAAAGTGGAGAAAAATTCGACCTAATAATTACCGCGGAATATGTGTAAACAGCAACCTAGGTAAACTCCTCTGTAACATTCTTAACAGCAGACTTCTCCAATATCTAAACAACCAAAACATCCTGAGAAAATGCCAAATTGGTTTCCAACCCAAATACCGCACATCCGACCATATATACACTCTTCATACCTTAATTGACAAAGAAACAATCCAAAATAAAAGGAAGCTCTACTCATGCTTCGTTGACTTCAAAAGCTTTTGACTCAATCTAGCATGAGGGACTTTTTCTTCAGTTGATTCAATGCGGCATCGGAGGAAAAACCTACGACATCATCAAATCAATGTACACCATTAACACATGTGCAGTTAAAATTGGCAACAAGCACACAGACTTTCTCTCCCAGAGTCGTGGAGTGAGACAGGGCTGTAGTCTAAGTCCTACACTATTTAACATTTACATGAATGAATTAGCTGGAGCTCTAGAACAGTCACCAGCACCCGGTCCGACCTTACAAGACACCGAAGTGAAATGCCTCCTGTTTGCAGAGGATCTGGTGCTGCTGTCACCCACAAAAGAGGGTCTACAGCAACATCTGGACACCCTGCACACTTTCTGCCAAACATGGGCCCTATCGGTTAACCTTAAGAAGACTCTGTCAGGCTTTGCCTGTTATTTTTTGTATTTTTGTTGATGTTTTATTTTCTCTGCTGTATTTTCTGTCTTACAGATTTCGATCGTCTGGTACCTTGTTTGCCTCCTTGTTTTCTCTAATTACCACCACCTGTTCCTGATCGCTGCTTTCCCTATTTGAGCTTGGCTGTGCCAGCTCTCATTGTGGCGATGTAAAATCTTTTGTGACGTTGTTTGTTCTAGTTGTGCTTTGGATTTTACCTTTTCATATTTTTCCGTAGGAACGTGGTAACCCGTGAGCCGTTTTGGATTTCTTTTTCCCCATTCGGTCCTTTTGGTTCCCGTTTACCTTTCCCGGATTTTTGTGGATTTTGTTTTTTTCTGCCAGCAGTATTTTGTTTATCTTGGCCAGGAGTTCCCTGCCTATCCTTTGTTCATTAGTAAGCCTGACGAATAAACTGTGTTTGTAACTTACCTGCATCTGAGTCCCTTTGTGCACCGTGACAGTACATCGCCACCAAAGGATGGATTCAGCAGGAGAAGTCGACATTCACCAAGCCGTCGCTAGCCAGGGAGTGCTATTAGGACGTCAGCAGCAGGAGGTAGCTGAGATTAGTCTTGGCGTCTCTACTCTCTCCCAACAACTCGCTGCAATCACCCAGCATCTGGACCAGACCCGTGCTGTTTCAGCGGCAGCTTCTGCTAGTACTGCACCGGTCGAGACGGATGCAGTCTCTTCCCGCTGACCGGAGCCTCGCCTCAATCCTCCAGTTCCCTTCGCCGGTGAGCCCACTTCCTGTCGATCGTTCCTTTCTCAATGCTCTCTGACATTTTCTCTTCAGCCCTCCTGCTTTTCCACCAAGCAGTCGAAGGTGGCTTTTGTGGTCATGCAGCTTAAGGGTGTCGCCAGGGAATGGGGTACGGCGCTCTGGGATAGTAATCATGCCTGCTGTGCTTCTTTTGAGTTGTTCTCCCAGGAGCTACGGAAAGTATTTGACCGGTCCGCACTTCACTGCGAGGCAGCTCGGTCGTTGTCCCTCCTACAACAAGATCACAGGACTGTTTCTGAGTACTCGATCGAGTTTCGCACTTTGGCTTCGTCTTGCGGTTGGAACGACAAGGCTCTCTGGGATCGTTTTCTGCATGGATTAGCGGATCGGGTGCTCGACGAGATCTATTCGCTGGAGCTTCCCCCGACGCTTGACGGGCTGATACAGCTCGCTCTCCAGGTTGATTTTCGTCTGGGACTCCGTTCTCAGCGACACGTTAGGAGTTTGTTTGACGGGGATTCTTCTGGGGCTTCCCGTGATGCAGTCCAACCGTCATCTGTTGCTCCGCCCCTAGAGGAGCCCATGCAAATCAGCCGCGCCCGGCTCTCCAACTCTGAACGTCGTCGACGCCGGGCTAACAACTTGTGCCTCTATTGTGATGTACCTGGACATGTGGTGACTGGATGTCCACGTATTTTGGATCGTCCTGGCAGCCTTTTTTCTAGTAGGGTAAGCACTTGCCTTACTAGTTCTCACTCTCGCAGCCGTACTGTTCTTCCTGCAGTCCTTCAGTGGAGGGGAGTGAGCCACTCGGTGGTTGCCCTCATTGACTCTGGAGCGGAGAGTGACTTTATTGACATTGAACTGGCTAAGAGATGGAGGATTCCCGTGGTTCCACTCTCTCAGTCCATTGCGGCTGAGACGCTCTGTGGTACGCCTCTCACCAACATTTCCTCCACCACTGAGCCGGTTTCGCTCACTACTTCCGGCAATCACACGGAGTTGCGGCAGTTTCTTCTGATTCATTCTCCCTCCGCTCCTATCGTGTTGGGTCACGCCTGGCTTTCTAAACATAACCCTCATATTGACTGGAAAATAAATGTTATTTGTGGATAGAGTGTTTTTGTGCCTCTAATTGTTTAAATACTGCTCTCTCTCCCTTGATTTCTACCCCTCTGTTTCAGGAGGAACCTGTAGACCTTTCGGGGGTACCTAGGGTCTATCATGATCTGAGAGCGGTTTTTAGTAAGTCTTGTGCGACATCTCTACCTCCGCACCGCCCGTACGACTGTGCGATTGACCTTTTACCTGGCACTTCTCCACCTAAGGGTCGCCTTTACCCTCTTTCTGGTCCTGAGAGGGAGGCCATGGAAAGGTATGTGGCCGATTCTCTGTTATCTGGCTTTATCCGTCCCTCTTCCTCTCCGGCTGGGGTGGGGTTTATCTTCGTGGAGAAGAAGGATGGTTCCCTTCGCCCCTGCATTGATTACCGGGGGTTGAATGACATCACGGTCAAGAATAGCCATCCCTTGCCGTTGATGTCGTCCGCTTTCGGTCTCTTGCAGGGTGCTACCATCTTTACGAAGTGAGACTTGCGCAATGCTTATCACCTGGTCAGGATAAGGGAGGGGGCTGAGTGGAAGACCGCCTTTAACACTCCTACAGGCCATTTTGAGTATCGTGTGATGCCTTTTGGCCTGTCAAATGCTCCGGCGGTTTTCCAGAGACTCGTCAATGACGTGCTGAGGGACATGGTCGACCGTTTCGTTTTTGTCTATCTTGATGACATTTTGATCTTTTCACAGAACGAGCAAGACCATGTTCAGCACGTTCGACGGGTCTTAAGCCGGTTACTTGAGAATTGCCTGTTCGCTAAGCTGGAGAAGTGTGAGTTTCACGCACGGTCGGTTCCGTTTCTGGGTTTTATCCTGTCGCCTGAGGGTATTCGGATGGACCCTGCTAAGGTAAAGGCAGTTGCTGATTGGCCTACCCCAGTAAATCGCAAGGCAATCCAGCGTTTCCTGGGGTTTGCCAATTTTTACCGACGGTTCATCCGAGGTTTTGGCCAGGTCGCTCTTCCCTTGTCGGAGCTCACCTCCACTTTGAGGCGGTTCGTTTGGTCGGAGCGGGCGCAGACGGCTTTTGATAAACTTAAGAGCCTTTTTACTTCTGCTCCTGTTCTGGTCAATCCTGATCCGTCTCGTCAGTTTATAGTGGAGGTCGATGCTTCCGAGGCTGGGGTAGGAGCGATCTTGTCCCAACGTTCCTCCCCGGACGACAGGATACATCCCTGTGCGTTCTTCTCCCGCCGGCTCAATTCCTCAGAGCGGAATTACGACATCGGTAATAAGGAGTTGTTAGCCGTGAAGCTTGCATTGGAGGAGTGGCGCCACTGGTTGGAGGGGGCTAAGGTTCCTTTCTTGGTATGGACTGATCATAAAAATCTTGAATATATCCGTTCTGTGAAGCGATTGAACTCTCGGCAGGCTCGCTGGGCTATAATCGGCCGGGGAGTAAGAATGGTAAGCCGGACGCCATTTCGCGTCAGTTCGAGGTCGGGACTACTTCCACCCCCTCGGTGTCCGTTGTTCCTCCCGCTCGTGTGGTAGGGGCGGTCACTTGGAGGGTGGAATCGTTGGTTCGCGAGGCCTTGGATGGCGTTACTCCTCCGGCCGAGGTTCCGGTGAACCTGCTGTTCGTTCCTCTGTTGGTCCGTTCCAACGTCCTCCAGTGGGGACATTCCTCCAAGCTAGCTTGTCACCCAGGGGTTTCTCACACTTTGGCTCTTATTAAGCAGCGGTTTTGGTGGCCTTCCATGGCGCAGGACGCTCACAAGTTCGTCTCTGCATGCCCAGTCTGTGCGACTAACAAGTCTTCCAACCGTCCTCCGGCGGGACTTCTGCGTCCGTTACTCACCCCTTCGAGACCCTGGTCCCACATCGCCATGGACTTCGTCACAGGACTTCCTCCGTCCTGTGGCAATTCCGTGGTCCTCACTGTGGTGGACAGGTTCTCGAAGGCGGTTCATTTTATTCCCCTCCCTAAGCTTCCGTCTGCTAGGGAGACCGCTAAGATTGTCCTTGACAACGTTTTCCGTGTCCATGGCCTCCCCTTGGACGTGGTCTCTGACAGAGGTCCCCAGTTTGTTTCTAAGTTTTGGGCTGAGTTTTGTCGGCTTCTGGGGGCCACTGCCAGTTTGTCTTCCGGTTACCATCCACAGTCTAATGGGCAGGCCGAGCGGGCTAATCAGGATCTCGAGAGGGTTATGCGTTGCGTTGCTTCATCTGAGCCATTGTCTTGGGGTTCTGGGTTGTCTATGGTTGAATATGCTCACAACTCGCTTCCGGTGTCGTCTACGGGTTTGTCTCCCTTCCAGTGCTGCCTAGGTTACCAACCCCCGTTGTTTCCTTCCCAAGAGGCGGATTCCTCTGTTCCCTCTGCTCAGGGCTTCGTTAGCCGGTGTATTCGCACTTGGAGGGTTGCTAGACGGGCTCTCATTCTGGCACGTAGACGCTACCAGACGTCAGCTAATCGGCATCGCTCCAAGGCTCCCCCTTACGTGTGTGGTCAAAGGGTTTGGTTGTCCACGTCTGACCTTCCCCTTCATGTCCCTGCACGCAAGCTGGGCCCTAAGTTTATCGGTCCCTTCCCGATCTCTAAGATCATTAATCCTGTGACCGTTCGGCTCAAACTACCCCCCTTTCTTAAACGTGTTCACCCTACGTTTCATGTGGCCAAGATCAAACCCGTCATTCGTTCCCCCCTTCAACCCTCGACCTCTGCCCCACCGCCTCCTAGACTCATCGAGGGGTCACCGACCTACACGGTACGTCGACTTCTCGATGTGAGACGGCGGGGTAGAGGTCACCAATACCTGGTAGACTGGGAGGGCTACGGTCCGGAGGAGAGATGCTGGATCCCCGCTCGTGATATTTTGGACCGCTTTCTTATTGATCAGTTCCTCCGCTCTCGTGGGTAGCTCTTGGATGCCGTGAGGCATCTTTGAGGGGGGGATTCTGTCAGGCTTTGCCTGTTATTTTTTGTATTTTTGTTGATGTTTTATTTTCTCTGCTGTATTTTCTGTCTTACAGATTTCGATCGTGTGGTACCTTGTTTGCCTCCTTGTTTTCTCTAATTACCACCACCTGTTCCTGATCGCTGCTTTCCCTATTTGAGCTTGGCTGTGCCAGCTCTCATTGTGGCGATGTAAAATCTTTTGTGACGTTGTTTGTTCTAGCTGTGCTTTGGATTTTACCTTTTCATATTTTTCCGTAGGAACGTGGTAACCCGTGAGCCGTTTTGGATTTCTTTTTCCCCATTCGGTCCTTTTGGTTCCCGTTTACCTTTCCCGGATTTTTGTGGATTTTGTATTTTTTTCTGCCAGCAGTATTTTGTTTATCTTGGCCAGGAGTTCCCTGCCTATCCTTTGTTCATTAGTAAGCCTGACAGATAAACTATGTTTGTAACTTACCTGCATCCGAGTCCCTTTGTGCACCGTGACAGACTCGAGTCATGATATTCCAAAAAAAGCCCAGTAGCCAAAACCAACATCACCGTTTCAAACTAAACAACGTGCCCCTAGAACACACCAAGAACTACACATATCTTGGTATAAACATTAGTAACACCGGAAACTTAAACAAGGCTGTGAATGACCTGAGAGACAAGGCACGATGAGCCTTTTACGCAATCAAAAATAATATAAAAATTGACATCCCAACCATAATCTGGCTGAAAATAATACAATCAATTATAGAACCAATCGCGCTGTATGGAAGCGAGGTTTGGGGTCCTCTCGCCAACCAAGAGTTCAGCAGATGGGACAAACACCCAATAGAGATTCTGCAAACAGAATTGTGTAAAAACATTCTACGGGTACAGAGAAAAACTCCAAACAACGCCTGCAGAGCAGAATTAGGACTGTATCCTCTAATCATTAAAATACAAAAAAGAGCTTTAAAATTCTACACGCACCTTAAGAACAGCGACACAGACACACTCCATCACAAAGCCTTAAGACATCAAGAGCTGAGCCCAGAGAGAAACCCCTTCATCCAACTGATCTCACAACTAACTCTACAACCCCAAACATGCCAAGCCAACCCCAAACCCCAACCAGACTAAACCAAATGATCAAAACACAAAAAGAGAAATATCTCAAACACTGGACAGAAGAAACAGCTCAGCAAAGTAAACTGGAATGTTATCTGTCACTAAACAGAGAATATAAAGTGTCAGAATACCTCACAAGCGTATCAGACCCTAAACTAAGAAAAGTGTTGAGCATGTACAGACTCAGTGATCACCAGCTCACTGTAGAGACGGGCAGACACAGACACACATGGACACCGAGAGAAGAGCGACTGTGTCCACACTGCACACACAATCAAGTGGAAACAGAGCTGCACTTTCTCCTCTCCTGTCCCAACTACACACACATCAGAGAAACATTCTTCCCCCAGTTTACAAACTTACACAAAGACTTTGACCAGTTTCAACAAAAGGACAAGATCTCATACATACTGGGAGAAAACTCAAGAAGCTCAAACCTGCTGCAAGATATGTCAAGTCCTGCCACGACCAAAGAACAACCAGCACAACACAACACTGACAGGACAACACACACAAACTGACACTATCACCCTCATTAAGAACTTTAATTAAAACTCTTTTTCTATTTATATTGAGATGTATATATATATATATTTACTTATAGACTTTTAATTTTATTCTATTTTATTTTTTATCTTAATCTGTATTTCTGCATGTTTATATTTAATCTTGGTAAAAATGTAAATTTTCTTTTATCATGCCAATAAAGCTCCTTTGAATCTTGAATCTTAAATCTTGAGAGAGAGAGAGAGAGAGAGAGAGAGAGAAACGTGTGTTCTCTCTCTCCCTCTGGCTCTTGATGTCTCTATGTGAAGCATGAGGGTTGCCAGGCGACAGGGTTGCTGTGGAGCATGACTTTGATGGACAGAAACAGGGTAACAGATTCGAGTTCACAGCTGCAGTCGTCAGCAGCTCTACACACTCAAACAAAATGGTCGCCACTGATCCACAACTGATTAATGATGACTGAAGACCACGAAACAAACTACTTCTATGACACACACGCCTTACCATCACAAGATGTGCTAAAGCAGGAACAATTGCTTTATAAATTCCTTTGTTCTGTGTAACACAAAAGAAGATATTTTGAAGAATATAGGAAATCAAACAGTACTTGAGCACCTTTGACTGCCATTGTCATTTTTCCTACTATGATAGACAACGGTGACCAAGAACTGTTTGGTTACAAGCATTCTTCCAATTATTTTTCTCTGTGTTGATCAGAACAAAGAAATGTATAAAGACTTGGAGATAGAGAGTAAATAATGACAGAACTTTTATTTTGGGGTGAACTGTCCCTTCAAAGACGAGCGTGATATGACCAATTTACAGGTGTTATTCTTTTTATTTTGCTAGGACTTGTAAAAATATCCAAGTGTGTGTAATGACATTTCCCTAGGGTAATGGTGAACTCGCTCATACAAAAGTGTCATTATGATAATCAATACATTTTAAGAATATTTTAAGCAGCGACCAAATAAGTAGGTGCTCTACAAACTGTGTAAAACTGAAATGGCATACTACAGCAGCACAACGTCTATGCAGGAACATCTGAAAAGAAAACATCCCGGGGCTCTCCGACCTCAAAATGACGAGACGGCGCCGTAAGAATTTTGAACTTATTTCAAGTTATAACATAACACTATAATACAGGTCATATATTGTGCTTCATACGGCTGCGTTTATAGATTTAGGGTTTATAGGTGTAATGTTAACAAGTGCAAGGCGCGGCTGACGCGACCCCGCAACATTTGCGTTTCTACAAAACAAATAACGGTACATACCAAAACAATAATAGTTGTGGATTGGCAGCACCACTGCAACATGTAACACAGGGTGTGATGTCAGCTTCACATTCTCTATAGTACATGTGACAGAACGCAAAGTGTTTACTTTTACAAAATGTAAACTTTTTTTTAACAGACTTTCAATGCCCAAATATTTACAGAATATTATCAGTGCATTGAAAATTAAGAAATGCTCTTATGGTTAACATCAGTTTTTTACACTTTTCTAGTCACAAATTTAGTTAATATATAAGAGTAATACTCCTAGAGAAACACACCATTTGTTACCCCCCCTCCAAGTGTCTGATTGATCCTTGTCACACATATAGGTGACGTTTATCTAAAAAAAAAAAAATTTTAATTCATGATTGATGTTATGTTTAATTTACGAATCAATCGTATTGATCTAAGTATAAGTTGGGCCTGGAGGGGAAGGCTACAAATGCCTGGCTATTGGACGATCAACCAGTCCTAGATCTTTTTAGTTGCAGACGTCATGTGGGAAAGAGTTGTTGTTGAGAGGAGGTTAACATTTTTGATCAAAGATTACAAGTGCAAATTAATTAAAAAAATGGTGTGCACGGATAAATCATTTATTATAACCACTGCAACACTGTGTAAAACATTTAGAATTTTCTTGTTTGATTTCATGTCGACTTTAATCTTAAGAACAAAAGAAATGAATGTGTGTTTTAGCTGTAACGAGTATTCTTCTTTATTTGATTTAGAATTTTGCGGTTCTCTAAATTGTTTGAGAACTTCATTAAATTTCTGTATATTTCATACCTGTTAGACTACCTGTTATTAATATTTAATAAATTTAAATCTTTTGAGACTATTATGTTGTTTGATTTCATTTGTCATCAAGCTTCACCATTAAAGGAGGTGGGGTGCATCTTTCAGTTTCAGCACATGCCCCTCAAAAGTTGGGTCAATACAATAGCAGCCTTTATGAACTTGAGCCCAACATTAAATTGAACGTGTCTGTTCCTGAAGTCACTGATTAGCCTCTTCAGGTGTTTTATCAGAGTTGGGGCTAAACTCGGCAGGAAAGTGGATCTCGCAGGCCGGAGTTGAGAACCACTGTTCTAAAGTATGCCTTCATGGGTGTGAAGCGCTTTATTCAGAGATAACTTAAACAATAATGTGTTGATGAGGAGTAAAACCTTTACAGTGCATAAGAAGTTGTATTGTAAACACATTATGTAAAATGTATTTATAACAAAGAACTGCGCATTTGCAGATTGGGTAGGATTAGGGATGTAGAGTATGGTCATGCAGAATATGTGCTTAAGAAGTAGTTATAAACAGCCTATATGCCAATGATAGGCATGCTAACTAGTTCATAGTGAGAATTGCCCCCTATACTGAAGTGTTATCAAATATTGATTCAGTGAACATTTTCTCTCGAAATACTGCACGATTTATTGTTAATTTTATTTCATTATATATTTTTTTGCCCGGCTTAGTCTGTACATTAACCCAACTAAAGGTGGATATTTCTTCTAATTTATTTATTTCTATCTTGTGTTGATTTAAAATAAATAAGAAAAATACTAACTAACGGATATTTATTGATCATTATTTTTTGGACATATTTCCTCTGCATCTAAAGACAGGAGCCAAACACGACACAAATGAGCAGATCATCTGTCGGCAGATGTCGGGAGAAATCGGATGTACTTTAGGACCCTGGAGACACCTGTTCTTCATTCATAAGAGCTGTTTGTGAAAAAGACAGACGGATTTGAATGGAGCTTTTAACAGTTGAATGGAGCTAGAAACTCATCAGTCTGTCTGAAGAAATGTGAAGTAGATGGGTTTAGGTATATCTATATTTACCCCAATATTCACATTTCTGTGATAACTAAATGAGAGCAGACGAGGAAGAACTTGTCTGGTATCAACTGAACATGTCTTTCATGCATATTAAATAAACACAGAATATTTTATTCACAGTCTGAATCAGATCATTTAAAAGTAGACATTTTGAACTTTCTTTAGACATATGTTTAAGGTTTCTGTGATAAGTATTTGCAGAGTGTTGGATCAGTCTAGTGATGCATTTCAGACATCTGTGGAGACAGAGGCAGCTGAAACATGCCACGTTTTTTTTCTGTATTTGACAAAATCACAGCCTTTTGTTGTTATTGTGAGTGTAATAATGTCTTACATGTATGTATTACCCCAGAAATAATAGAGTATTTTTATTTATTTTTCCCACATGAGCTGAACGTCTTTAAAAATAAACTTTATCTCCGCATTACTAATATCAGAATCCGAAGGAAGGTTATGCAGCGACTGTATTCTTCCACAACCATGGATGCACAATATTTAGCTATCTTTAACGGCATGTTTGTTTGTTGCTTGCTCACTCTACCTGGTTCTGAGCAACTTGTTAGTAGTTCAGGACTGTCATGCGCAAACCAATGGTCGGGGCTAGAGAAGTACTTATTTTGTCTGTGGAGCCTGTGTATAAACTCTCAATGTTGTCATAGATAGGTGCATTCCAGAACCTGCCGTTCGCAGAGCCTGGAGTCAATAACAGATGTCATCTCAGTAACAAGGGCCTTTTCAGTTCTAACACTTACGTGATGTTCGCGTGAATACGATTCCCTCTAATATAGCAAAAGCTTGGGTTAAAATTGTGATTTTAATTCATGCCTTCTTTAGAGGGAAAGTAATCGAAACAACCGACATGGGAGAATAACTTTGGTAAGAGGTTCTGAATGTTAGTTTCCAGTACTTTTCGATGAATAATCCAGTCCCAATAGTGGGTGTAGCCGAAGAGAGGACCCAGAGAAGGGGGTTGCCAAAATGTTGTTGCGCGTAATATTTCAGACTGTTTTAATGGTCAGCCCTTAGAATCGTCATAACCTTACAGAGCCTCTGATAAAATGTATTCTGTTCGGTGTGTTCAGGGGCAACTTTTTTGGCCCTAAGCAGGCAATGTGAGCTGTACAGGTCTTAGCTTTTAGGAATATATTCGCTGAAAATTGCAGCTCTTCTCTCTCAAAGTTTTGTCGAAACCTCACAGTCCTAATAACGAAACAGCGCCACCATATTGACATAATGCTGCAACTTCAGTCACAAATGAATATTTTTTTTCCTATGGTGTTGGCCTGATGTGCTCCAACCTTAAGGGCCTAAATATGATGACTTAAACAATAACACATCTGGACTGGAATCGTATGTTTGATCAGATGAGCATCAGTCAAACATCAGACTCTCTCCTTGATGCTAACACCGCCACCCACACCCTTTGCTCCTCACTAACCTCCTGCTTGGACATCTTATGCCCTCTTCGATCTAGGCCATCTCGTGCATCTCCTTCTGCCCCCTGGTTATCTGATGTTCTCCGTGAACATCGCGCCTCTCTCAGGTCTGCTGAGAGAAAGTGGCGCAAATCAAAAGAACCTACCGACCTCTCTCTTTATCAGTCCATACTCTCTTCCTTCTCTGTGGATGTCTCCTCTGCGAAAACTCAGTACTACCACGCTAAAATCAATAACTCTACTGACCCTCGTACTCTCTTTAAAACCTTTTCTTCTCTTCTTTGCCCGCCTACCCCTTCACCTCCATCAGACTTAACAGCTGACAAATTTGCGTCGTTCTTTGTACAGAAAACGACCACCATCAGTAATCAATTCTCTGCGCCCCCACCTCTTGACACGCCCAATCCCCAGACACATGCTTGCTCCCCTCGTTCTCTCTCGTATCTGAAGAGGACGTTTCCAAGGTCATTTCTTCTAACCAACCGACTACCTGCCCCCTAGATCCCATCCCCACTCATCTCCTCCAGGCCATTTCCCCATCGGTTGTTCCCTCTCTGACCCACATTATCAACTCATCTCTCACCACTGGCACATTTCCTACACTCTTCAAAGAGGCCCGTATTACCCCACTACTAAAAAAACCTACTCTTAATCCTGCACTGTTAGAAAACTACAGACCGTGTCCCTCCTCCCCTTCGTTGCGAAAACTCTAGAACGTGTTGTATGTAGCCAGCTCTCATCCTTTCTCGTCCAGAACAACCTCCTAGACAGCAACCAGTCGGGTTTCAAGAGCGGTCATTCAACTGAAACTGCGCTGCTCTCTGTCATTGAAGCCCTGAGACTGGAAAGAGCTTCCTCTTACTCATCTGTTCTCATCCTACTGGACCTATCTGCCGCCTTTGACACCGTTAACCATCACATCCTCCTGTCCACCCTCAAGACTATGGGGGTCTCCGGAATGGTGCTACAATGGTTCAGGTCTTACCTCTCGGGTAGGTCCTTTAGAGTATCTTGGAGAGGTGAGGTGTCTGAGTCCCAACATCTCGACACAGGTGTGCCTCAGGGTTCAGTGCTTGGTCCGTTGCTATTCTCTGTATACATGTCATCCCTAGGCTCTGTTATCCGGAAACATGGCTTTTCCTATCACTGCTATGCGGATGATACACAACTCTACCTTTCTTTTCGCCCAGACGATCCGACGGTTTCTGCACGCATCTCAGCTTGCCTAGCCGACATCTCGCTCTGGATGAATGACCATCACCTGCAGCTGAACCTTTTAAAAACAGAACTGCTTGCAATCCCGGCCAATACAAAGACTCATCACAGCCTCTCCATTCAACTGGGGTCATCAACCATCACATCTTCCAGAAAGGCAAGAAACCTGGGAGTGGTGATCGATGATCAGCTCAATTTCATAGATCAAGTTGCCAGCACCGCCCGGTACTGTAGATTCATTCTCTACAATATCAGGAAAATTAGACCCTTCCTATCAGAGCATGCTACGCAAGTCCTAGTACAGGCTCTGGTCCTGTCCAGACTGGACTACTGCAATGCGCTACTGGGTGGACTTCTAGCTTGCACAACCAAACCTCTACAGATGATCCAGAATGCTGCGGCAAGAGTTATCTTTAATAAACCGAAGAGAGCACATGTCACTCCTCTATTCAATAAGCTACATTGGCTCCCTATAGTTGCTCGAATCAAATTCAAGACTCTGCTCCTGGCCTACAAGACCACCACTGGTTCGGCACCACTTTATCTTCACTCGCTACTCCAGACATACGTAACCGCCAGATGCCTACGCTTTGCAAACGAACGGCGTCTTGTGGTACCATCCCAAAAGGGTAAAAAATCTCTCTCGCGCACCTTCTCCGGATCTGTTCCACCTATGTGGAATGATCTACCTGCTGCTACAAGATCTGCAGATTCTGTAGCCATCTTTAAGAAACGTCTGAAAACAAATCTCTTCCGTCAACATCTGACTGATCTGTTATGACTCTATTTTCTTCTCTACTCTTTATAAAAAAAATTAAAAAATAGTTCTGTATACTGTGTTAGGTTATATGAGACCCAATCCTCTTTTTTTGATTGCACTTATGCTTTTGTTGTACTTATGCTGTCCCAATTGCTTCCATTGCCTACCCCAAATGTAAGTCGCTTTGGATAAAAGCATCTGCTAAATGACTAAATGTAAATGTAAATCAGACTGTGTCTTTGTTTGCCTCAAAGGTCACGACTGCTGATAAAAGCATCAGTGTGTGCTCTTTGAAATACAAGCCTCAGTACACAAGCTCATTAGAAATCTGTAATGAAGACTGCTTGTTGGTATATGTAAGCAGTAATTGATATTGTGTACACGCAAGCATGTTAGAATCTTCTCCTCCCTGTCATATTTTATCTCTGAAAGACGAAAGAGTAGAGAAGGGTTTTCTCTGTTTTGTAAAAGTGATCGGTCAAAGAGAAACAAACTCTTTCTTTTAAGTGCAGACAGCTATTTCTGCAGGCAGGCTTGCCTGTAGGTGTTATTGAGCATTTGTATGTGTGTTGGTTTTTTAGTGACTTGCATGGAAGGAGAGTGCAAACTGTTATTAAAAGGCACTAAAAGCAGCAAAAGCTGAACACCTCCGTAACCTCATAGATTTTTGTTTTATTACAGTTGCTAAACTAACAAACAAACAGATTTCACCTGCCCTTGGTATTCCGTCACACCTTGGTAGCAATGAATTCATGAATTCACAAAAACATATGAGACAACATAGTAAAAACCCAACCTCCAAGTGTCAACCACTGCCCCAAAAGAAAAGCTACAGTGTTTTCACCTATAAAACAGGAAGATTTAATTACGTAATGCAACATCCAAACTGACAACATGCTTATTAGACCCCATTCCAACTAAATCAATAAAAGAGTTACTACCTGTTGCAATTGAGCCCATTTATAACATTATCTACTAGTTAATTAATCTAGGCCATGTCCCAGGACCATTTAAGCTGGCTGTCATTAAGCCTCTTATCAAAAAACCCCAACGAAATAGGAAACTGTAGACTGATTTCAAATCTCCCGTACTTGTCGAAAAATCCTAGAAAATGTAGTGTCCACTCAGTTGTGCTCTTTCTTAAAACATAATGACATACACAAAAATTTTCAGTCTGGCTTTAGATCGCATCATAGCAGTGAAACTGCGCTCGTTAGAATTACAAACGACCTTCATATTGCATCAGATAAAGGTAACATCTCATTTCTAGTCCTCTTCTGACCTCAGTGCTGCTTTCGATACTGTAGGCCAAAAAATATTTTTAGGTCGTTTAATCTAACCCAAGTAAATTATGGATTTCCTCAGGGATCGTTTTTTGGACCCTTGCTTTTCTCCATATACATGCTGCCCCTTGGCAACATTGTTAGAAAACATGGAATTAGCTTCCACTGTTATGCAGATGATACTCAGCTATATTTCTCAACAAGACCAGATGATTCCTTCCAGCTATCCAAATTGGCAGAGTGCATTGAATATATAATATATTGTATGAATAGTAATTTCCTTCTTTTAAAACTCTAACAAAAGAGAAATATTACTTATCGCACAAAAAACACGTAAACACAATATCTCAGATTATAACCTGCAAATTAAAGGCTGCACTGTTGGTCCAACAAATACAGTTAAAGACCTAGGCGTTATATTAGACGGCAACCTGTCATTCAAAAATCACATCTCAAATATCACAAAAACAGCCTTCTTCCACCTTAGAAATGTTGCCAAATTATTAAATATTTTATGTGTTGCTGATGCAGAAAAGCTTATTCATGCATTTGTGACCTCAAGACTTGACTATTGTAATGCTCTACTCAGTGGTTGTCCTATATCATCAATTAACAAACTACAGTTAGTTCAGAATGCAGCTGCCAGAGTTCTGACAAAGGGCCCGTTTCAGAAAGGATGTTTAGTGAAATATATTATAGAGTATATAGAGTATATATTGATCCTGCTCACCGGGAAACTGCATCTATCTATTTATTTATTAGATGTCTTTTTTAGAATGATCTTGGTTGTTTTATAAACAACATACACTGTGCTGTGTTTTACCTTTCTATGTTTTTCTGTTTTTCTTATTTTCTCCTGTAAAGCTGCTTAGGAACAATGCACAATGTGAAAAGCGCTATATTAATAAATTGAATTCAGATCACTTTGTGATGTTCATTGATGTGCACACACCCTCATTCAAACCACAAACACCAGAAAACTGTCGTCCATATATGGCTGATTGAAGGTCAGATACACATCATACTCCTAAAGGGTCACTGTCACACTGTGAGCAGAAGGACAGAAAGATGATTGACATGTAAACCTGACAGAGAGGTGAAAATGAAATTGTGATTGTCTGTATTGTGACGTAACATTGTGAAATGACTTCTGTAATGGGATAAAAATGTAGGCCGTGATTTGATTTAGAACTTTGGAAATGTTTGGAAATGACTGGAAATTAATTTGTTGTGAAGCATACAAAACATATGATTACTAGAAAAAAGCAATACTAAAGCCCAGCCCCTAACCTCACCTCCATGAAACTAAATCGTACTAAAGTGTTCAAATAGTTAGGTTTTGTCTTGATTTGGGAATGAGGACTCAGGTGCAGACAGCAGGTGGCAACAAAAAAAAATATTTATTAAAAATACAAACAAAACACCAGCGATGGGGACAGACAAGATAACTAAAAAGGAATTCAAAAAACAAACCAAAAACTTCCCACGAGGGGGACAAAACAAGCGAACAGGGTAACAAAAACTAAATGAAACTTTAACAGGACTAACACTAAATACTTATGAGTCTAGGCAAGAGTAATATGCAAGACTACTTACTAGACACGAGACACTGAGTAATACAAAACGAACCAGCACAAGACAATGAACACTAGGGTGTTAAGTAGGGAGACAGAAAAAGGATAGTTAACAAGGATCAGGTGATAGGGATGAAACACTCAAGGAAAGCTAAAGAGACAAAAGGGCGGGAAACACCAACGAGAAACAAGAAAGCACATGGCAAGCCAATAAATAAACAAAGCCATGTCTTTCTCACACGAAACTCTAAGGCTATGCCATGATTCCGCTGCAAGACCAAGAATACACTTGACATGATAGCGGAATCATGACAGGTTTTTTCTGTGAGAATGTGTTGATGCAGCATCCGTGCCGGAATGTGCAGTCTAGCACAGTTGCTCTTTTCTGACTGCGCTGATCAAAAGCACGTTGGTAAAGGACTTCAGATGACACATATTGGATATTGCTATATAAATATCTATTGCTACTGTATATAATCATATTTATGCTTTCCCGTAGCTCAGTGGTCTTAGCATGTTGCTAGCAATGCCAAGGTCATGGGTCAATCCAAGAGATTGCACATCCTCTCTACAAATGTATATAGTATGATGCAATATAGCCATCTGCCAAATGCATAGATGAAAATGTAATCATATGATCATATAAATAAACTGTTTTTTTTCCTAATATTTTCTTTGATGATCTGTTTAGTCACGTATTGCTTTGAATAATTACCTCATGCCAATCAAAACTGATTAGGATGTATGAAGTAAACATTAACTTCTCTGGGGCAGTCGTGGCCTAATGGTTAGAGGGTTGGACTCGTGACCAGAAGGTTGCCGGTTCGATCCTCAGGTCCAGCGGGTAACGATTGAGGTGTCCTTGAGCAAGGCACCTAACCCCTACTTGCTCCCCGGGCGCTGCAGCGATAGCTGCCCACTGCTCTGGGTGTATGTGTGTTCACCACTTGCTGTGCGTGTGTTCACTACTCTCTGGATGGGTTAAAAGCAGAGATAAATTTCAGATATGGGTCACCATATCTGACAAAAACAGGTCACTTTCACTTATTAACCAGCTCATTAACATTTTCCATTCGCTGATCTCCGATTGATTCACTGACCATTTACAGAAAGATAATCTCTTTCTTTTGTGTTTGTGCAGAGGTGATGACCATTGTAGCAGCCCGGTGAGAATAGTAAAGAATGTAGCTCCTGCACTGATGTTGTATAGTTTCCTTTATTGGTTTGTTTGTCCCTTTTTTAACTCCACAACACCGTAAGAGCTATAACAAATGAATAAACAATATTGAAACATGTAAATAATTCACATTCATGTAAATAAAACCAAAACATTTACATACAGCAAAAATACGAAATTATAATAACACTCATTTACATAAAAAAGGGACAAACAAACCAATAAAGGAAACTATACAACATCAGTGCAGGAGCTACATTCTTTACTATTCTCACCGGGCTGCTACAGTAAGAGCTTGACTTATCTATTTAATGCACTGATGACAACGCCGATCTCACAAAATTGATGGAAGGTCTTGGCTCTCCCGTAAGAGAAATGGAAGCATCTGGCAGCATGTCTCTACAAAAGGAAATAGACGTAGAGCAGACGGAAGGCCCCGGCGAAGGAACAAACGAAGAGGAGCTACGTCGCTCTGTTCGCACACGGATTCCAACAGAGAAAATGCTCGTCTATCAAGGAGAGGAGGCTCAAAAGGTAGAGAAAATACTTTTACATCAATATGATCGATGGAAAGTTGAGGCTCGCAAGGCAAGAGAGCAACTAAAATCAGATATCCCTGAAAGCGAACTTGCAACACTCATAGACACCTTGGAGAAGGAAAGAGATAATGTGATGAACATATATGAGAACGTTCGAGCCCATAAGACCCCAAGCAGTGAGACTAGACGACGGATAGATGCGTGTGATACTGTAACCAAGGACATTGCGAAGATCGCCTTTGAGAGAATCTCAGGTATCGATGGGCTTTTCGATGACGCAAGGGTACGACTGCGTCTCCGCGAGCTGCTTGATCGAGACTTTGCCCGCTCTATCTATGGATCAACAGTCTCAAACTCCAGCTCCACATCTAGTATGCCTATAAGTCAATCTTCGGCAAGATCTCTGGTACTGGCCAAACGAACAGAGGCAGCAGCTGAGCTAGCGGCTAAGGAAGCAGAATATGAAGCGCTTCAGCAAGAGAAAAAATTGAAGGCAAAGATACAACTTCTGGAAGAGAAGCAAAAGCGAGATCTCGATGCCAAGAAAGAGGAGTTGGAAAGACTACATGCAGAAAAGGAGATAAGAGCAGCAAGAGCGAGATGGGAAGTTTATAATCAAGAAGCAAGCATTAAGTCCGCCGATGACCGCCACGTTAAGCAAAACCTCAACAACAAAACATTTTCGCCTTCACCTAATGCTGACGTGTCTCATCTTGCACAGGCCATCCAAGACAGTATGACTTTGAATAGACTCCCTACGCCAGAGCCTACAGTCTTCAATGGTGACCCTATACATTTCATTGAGTGGAAAGCGTCCTTTCAGTCGCTCATTGATAAAAGGCACGTGTCCTCAGCAGATAAGCTATACTACCTGAAGAAGTATGTCACTGGTCCCGCTTGGAAGGTTCTCGAAGGCATCTTTTATAGAAATGATGAAGAAGCCTACAAGGATGCATGGAAAAGACTTCAAGATCGTTACGGACAGCCCTTTCTCCTACAGCGAGCATTCAGAGAAAAACTCGCCAGCTGGCCCAGGATTCAGTCTAAGGATGCCGACGGACTCAGAAGTTTCGCAGATTTTCTGAATGCATGTAAGGACGCTATGCCTCATGTGAAGGGACTAGAAATCCTGAACGACTGCGAAGAGAATAGAAAGCTTGTTATCAAACTTCCTGATTGGGCAGCTGCCCGATGGAATCGTCAAGCTACTCAAACACTGAGTGAGTCTGAAGAATTTCCAACCTTCCAGGATTTCGCCAGCTTCATGTCGGCTGAGGCTGAGATAGCCTGCAACCCCATCACGTCCTTCTTTGCTCTTCAAGCGGAAGCAAATACGGTTAAACATAATTTCAAGTCTATTAAGAACAAGGCCAATGTCTTTCATACAAAGACGATCACGCAGCACGACGATCCAAGGCCCACTATTCAAGTCACCAAGCCATGTCTGTTTTGTCAAGACGGTGAACATCATATCTACGAATGTTTTAAATTCACTTCAAAGCCCCTGGAAGAACGGAGAAGGTTCATCAAGGACATGAAGCTGTGCTACGGATGCCTAAAGCTTGGTCACAGTGCTAGAGACTGTCGTCGCAGACATATCTGCAATACATGCAAGGGAAGACATCATACCTGTTTGCATGAAGACAGCTTTGTTAAAAGAGTCAAGTCAGCCACTGTTCAAAACTCTGAGCACGCACTCGAGAAGGTCGCAACAACATCCTTGAGCGTAGAGTCAGGAGGTACATCTACCAATACCTCCATGATTGTTCCCGTGTGGTTGTCGTCACAAGGTGAACCAGGTTCGGAGAAGCTCGTCTATGCCCTATTAGACACTCAAAGCGACACCGTCTTTGTTAAACACGCCGTGAGTCAAGGCCTAAATGCAGAGAAATGCCCAGTGACTCTTCGTCTCACTACCATGGTGGGAAGGGATCTCCGTATGTCAAGTGAGAGAGTTACAGGCCTCAGAGTCAGAGGCTTTAATTCTACAGAAGTCCTAGAGCTTCCCCCTGCATATACGAAGTTATGCATTCCCGTGGACCGTTCGCACATCCCTACGATGGATACCGCCAAACGATGGAAACATCTCTCTACTTTGACAGATAAAATTCCTCCACTTCAAGACTGTGAGGTTGGTCTTTTGATCGGATACAATTGTTCCAGAGCCTTGGCACCTAGAGAAGTGATTCTTGGAGCAGACAACGAACCTTACGCTATTCGCACAGACTTTGGATGGAGCATCGTGGATCCTTCCCTAGAACATCAGGAAGCTTTAAGCGGTGGCAACCTATGTCACAGAGTGTCTGTCAAGGAAGTTCCCTCTGTAACACCTACAGATCTTATTCGGGTATTGGAATCGGACTTCAAGGATACCAACGAGAATGCAAGGGTGGTGTCTCAGGAGGACATCCTGTTCTTGAAAAGGTTAGAAGAGAACATCAAAATGAACGAGGACCAGCACTTAGAAATGCCACTTCCTTTCAAGCAAAGACCTTACCTTCCAGACAATAAGACCCTTGCAGCTGTGAGACTTCAACATCTCAAAAGGAAATTAGAAAGAGACAAGGAATACAAACAACACTATGTGAAGTTCATGGAAGAGATCGTTGAGAAAGGCGATGCAGAAAGAGTGCTTGACGAAGGGAAGGAAGGAGAAAAATGGTACATTCCACATCACGGAGTGTTTCACCCAAAGAAGCCAGGAAAGTTTCGTGTAGTCTTCGACTGTTCTGCCCAATACAAGGGAATCAGCCTAAACGACAACCTGCTCACAGGCCCTGATCTGATGAATAGTCTTACCGGCGTTCTGTTGCGATTCAGACAACATCCAGTAGCCTTGATGTGTGACATTGAGTGCATGTTCCATCAGTTCCACGTTGACGAGGCAGACCGACATTATTTAAGATTTCTCTGGTGGAGCAATGGAGATTGCGACTCTCAGCCACAAACATTCCGTATGAAAGTGCATCTCTTCGGAGCGTCATCGTCTCCAGGGTGCGCTAACTATGGGTTGAAGCATCTCGCACGTAAATGTGAACATTCACACTCCCTCGGTGCAAAATTCATCATGAGAGATTTCTACATGGATGACGGAATTGCTAGTGTTGAAAACGCAGAGAAGGGCATCCAGCTGGCTCAAGAAGCTCGTCAGATTTGTAGACTGGGAGGTTTGAGGTTGCATAAGTTTGTATCTAACAACAAGGCAGTATTAGAGAGCATTTCACCCTGTGAGCGTGCAGTAGATGTCACCACAATAAATCTCTCCCTCACGGATCAGCACTTGGAGAGAGTCTTGGGCATTTACTGGGATCTTGGAGAAGATAGCTTCAGATTTCGTGTTAACCCTAAGAATCAACCGGCAACACGTAGAGGTATACTGTCAACAGTGGCCTCATTGTTTGATCCTTTGGGTTTTCTTGCACCATTCGTGCTCAAAGGAAAGGCTGTTCTTCAAGAAGCATGCAGAAACGGCATGAACTGGGACGATCCTTTGCCAAGTGTTTTGCTGCCAAGTTGGGAGCGATGGAAGGTTGACCTGTCTAACTTGGAGAAGATCAACATACCTCGGTATGCTGTTCCACCTGGGTTTGGGAAAATCACAAAGAGAGAGATTCATCACTTCTCAGATGCTAGCACTAGTGGGTATGGCCAGTGTTCGTACCTCAGAATCAAAAACGAAAGCGGTGAGGTTCATTGTTCGTTGCTCGCGGCAAAATCCAGAGTGGCCTCACTCAAGATTACAACAATCCCTCGGCTAGAGTTGACTGCGGCAGTTGTATCAGTTGCTATGGATGCTATGTTGAAGGAAGAGATGGATCTTGCAGATGCAGAGGCATATTTCTGGACAGACTCCAAGGTGGTATTGGGGTACATTAGCAATGAGGCCCGCAGCTTCCACACATTTGTTGCAAACAGAATCCAGAGAATTCATCGCAGTACGACTCCCAAACAATGGCGATATATTTCCTCGGACGAAAATCCAGCGGATCATGCTTCACGAGGCCTTAGTGTCGACAGTCTCGTCACCTCCAACTGGTTTGCTGGACCTAGCATAATATGGGAAAGACACTTACCTCTCTCTGCAGAAGTTGATACACGACTGACAATTGGAGACCCAGAGGTCCAGAAAGCAAAGTCCCTGCATACTGAAGCATTACGGTGGGCCTGTTTGTCTGATCGTCTCAAAGGCTTGTCTTCTTGGTCCAAGGCAGTCCAAGCGGTTGCACGTCTACTCCGTAGAGTGAGGAAGGAGAAGTCAAGCGACCACAGTACGGTATCAGAGCGCGAGGATGCTAAGCGCATCATCATCACAGATTTACAGCATCAGATGTATCCAGATGAAATAGCCATGCTGAGGAAGGGCAAAAATGTACCCTGTAGCAACAAGCTATATCATCTGGAGGCCTTCGTGGATACCGACGGATTACTTAAGGTGGGAGGAAGACTCTGGAACACTTCTATTCCAGTTTCCATTAAACATCCAATCATAATCTCAAAGGAACATCACCTGACAAAACTCCTGATTGCCGATTGTCACAATAAAACTGGACATCAGGGTAAAGGCTTTACCATAAACAACATCAGGTCAAGAAGATTTTGGATTCCGGGAGTAAACAGGACTGTAGCCTCCTTCATAAGCCAGTGTGTAAGGTGTCGTAAACTTCGCGGACAGCCGATAGAACAAAAAATGGCTAACCTGCCCTCCATGCGTGTAGACCCATCCCCCCCGTTTACATACTGTGGAATGGACTGTTTTGGTCCGTTTATCACTAGGCAGGGCCGAAAATCAAACAAGAGGTATGGACTTCTTTTCACCTGTTTCTGCTGTAAAGCCGTTCACATCGAGATGCTGGATGATATGTCTACTGATGCCTTTATAAACGGCCTGCGCTGTTTTATTGCCATTAGAGGGTCAGTATGTCAGATAAAATGCGACCGAGGAACTAACTTCGTTGGGGCCAAGAACGAGTTTGAAAGGAACTTGAAGGAGATAGACACCAATCGACTGGTAAACCTCTTGCAAGACAATCAGTGTGACTTTGTTTTCAATGCACCACACGCAAGTCACGCCGGAGGCATTTGGGAGAGACAAATTAGGACTGTGAGAAGTGTCCTTGATGCCACTTTATCCCTATCCTGTGGAAGATTGGATGACTCTTCTTTGCGTACCTTCTTCTATGAAGCCATGGCAATCGTAAACGGCCGACCACTCACAGTGGACAATTTGAACGACCCTATGAGCCCAGAACCCTTGACTCCAAATCACCTGCTCACCTTGAAACCTACACAAGCTTCCCCACCTCCAGGTAAATTCATTAAGGGAGACGTTTATGCCCGCAAGAGATGGCGCCATGTCCAATATTTGGCAGAACAGTTCTGGTGTCGATGGCGGAGTGAGTACTTGTGTAACATCTCCACCAGACAACGATGGCTTACACCAAGAAGGAACTTGCAGGTTGGAGATATAGTCTCGGAGAAAGCAGATGATGTCCAAAGAAATGAATGGCGCTTGGCAAAGGTTATTGAAACCGTTGCCGACAAAGATGGTCTTGTGAGAAGAGTGAAAATACTCTTCGGAGATAGAAAACTGGGAATAGACGGTAAACGCCTGAACAAGCCTTCAGTAGTTGAGCGCCCAGTGCAGAAGCTGGTTCTTCTTATTGAAGCCGATTGACATTTTTTTACATATCCTTTGAATTAAGCAGTTCATATTAAGAATTTATAAAAATTGTTCGTGACTCTCAGTTAGTAGTCAAAGTCACTCAAAATTTTGGTGGGAGTGTAAATAACCCTCAGTTATTTCATACATTTGTAATTTAATCAATCAAACATTTATTTTGACACTATTTGTAAAGCATATTTTTTCTTCATAATATTTATGTCTATTTAAGTTTAAATGTTATGTTGCCCTGCTAGGTTATTAAGCATAGACCTTTATTCTGAAAAATGGCGGCTTGCCGGAAATACGACTTCCGCTCTTGTTTTGAAGTTGTTCAGAGACACGGAAGAGTGCAGAGACACGGAACCACGCGCTCACGGATTCGCATAATTTCATTTAAAGATTAAGGTCATTTTCAAGCGAAAATTAGGCATTTAGTCGCCGTTTGTTGGTTTATTTTTGGTTGTAGTTTAGTATTTTTTGTTTCTGTTGTTTAGCACCCGGTTGGAAAGGAGAACAAGGTATTCATGTAAATTTATACTCGCATAATTTGGCGTATCTTGTCTCCGTGATCATTTAATATGTATTTGCTTAATTTATGAGAAAATGTATGTTGTTAGGATAAATGTTATTATAATTTCGTATTTTTGCTGTATGTAAATGTTTTGGTTTTATTTACATGAATGTGAATTATTTACATGTTTCAATATTGTTTATTCATTTGTTATAGCTCTTACGGTGTTGTGGAGTTAAAAAAGGGACAAACAAACCAATAAAGGAAACTATACAACATCAGTGCAGGAGCTACATTCTTTAGATTAGATGATTAGATTAGATTCAACTTTATTGTCATTACACATATACAAGTACAGTGTAACGAAATGTAGTTTAGGTCTAACCAGAAGTGCAATTAGCAAGTGCAGATATACAGTGTGAATAAATACAGAATACAATATTAGGAAAATAATTTACGATGGGCATGTACTATGAAAATATGACAATCGGTATGTACTATGAACAATATATACAGAAGGCTATATACTGTGAACATTAGTGTACAGGAGGTTATGAACAGATAACAATATAGACTATACAATAGTGCAAGTGACTTAAGTGTGCATTAGTTACAGACATTAGCTATTAAAGTTACAGTGCAGTAGATGAGTTAATCCAGTTATTAAAGGTACGGTGCAGTACATGAGTTAATGCAGTTATTAAAGGTATGGTGCAATATGTAGATGCAGATATACAGTTACAGTGCAGTAGATGAGTTAGTGCAGTTAGTTATGCGATAGATGCAATGCAATAGATGAGTTAGAGTGCAGTAGGTGAGTTAGTGCAGTTATTGAAGTTACAGTGCAGTAGATGAGTAAATTCAGTTGTTAAGGTTACAGTGCAGAAGATGAGTTAATGCAGTTATGAAAGTAGTCCATTAGTGCAAATGAGCATTCAGTATAATATTCCTGGTGTGCAAGTGAGCAGTATAGAGTGCAAATGATGCTGTGTGTGTGTAAACAGTCCGGTAGAGCAGATACATGAAGTACTGGTGTGTACAGTTCAGTCATGCATGGCAGCCCTGTAGTGCAATGTAAAAATTGTAATAGCAGCATTAAGTTAAAGTTATGAGAGGTAGTGAAATCAGTGGGGGGCAGAGTTCAATAATGAAACAGCTCTGGGAAAAAAGCTGTTTCCTAGTCTGCTGGTTCTTGTCCGGAGGCACCTGAAGCGCCTACCGGAAGGCAGGAGAGTAAACAGTCTATGAGCGGGGTGAGAGGAGTCCTTGAGAATGCTGCGAGCTCGACGCAGACAGCGTTTCTTTTGGATGTCCTCAATGGAAGGGAGTGCAGTTCCTGTGATGCGCTGGGCTGTTTTCACCACCCGCTGCAGTGCCTTGCGCTCAGCAACAGAACAGTTCCCGTACCAGACTGTGACACAGTTGGTCAGGATGCTCTCTATCGTGCAGCGATAGAAGTTCACCAGGATAGTTGAAGACAGTTGGTTCTTCTTCAGTGTCCTCAGGAAGAAGAGACGCTGGTGAGCCTTCTTGACCAGGCATGAGGTGTTGGTGGTCCAGGACAGGTCCTCCGAAATGTGGGTCCCCAGGAACTTAAAACTGGAAACACGTTCAACAGCCGTCCCGTTAATGTGGATGGGGTCGTGTGTGCCTCCTTTCGCCTTCCTGAAGTCCACGATGATCTCCTTTGTCTTGGAGGTGTTAAGGAGCAGGTTGTTGTTTGAGCACCATGTGGCCAGGTGCCGTACCTCCTCCCTGTAAGCAGTCTCATCGTTGTTTCTGATGAGACCAATCACTGTTGTATCGTCTGCAAACTTGATGAGGGAGTTAGATCCATTCACAGGCCTGCAGTCGAGTGTGAAAAGGGAGTAGAGAAAGGGGCTCAGTACGCAGCCCTGTGGTACACCAGTGTTGAGGGTGGTTATGGTGGAGCAGATGTTGCCTAACCTAACAAGCTGAGGCCTATTCGTCAGGAAATCCATAATCCAGTTGCAGGTTGAATTGTTAATGCCTAGGTTTCCAAGTTTGATGATTAGCTTGGAAGGGATTACGGTATTGAATGCAGAGCTGAAGTCTACAAACAGCATGCGTGCATAAGTGTCCTTATTGTCCAGATGTGTGAGCACGGAGTGCAGCGCCATGGACACTGCATCATCTGTGCTCCTATTGCTACGGTAGGCAAATTGGTATGGGTCCAGTGTGGATGGTAAAGAGTCTTTTAGTCGTGACAGGACCAGCCGCTCGAAGCACTTCATAACAATGGGTGTGAGTGCTACAGGGCGGTAGTCGTTCAGGCATGTCGGGCTGGAATGTTTCGGAATGGGCACAATGGAGGTGGATTTGAAACATGCTGGAACCACTGCTTGGGCGAGGGACAGGTTGAAGATGTCCGTGAAGACCCCAGCGAGCTGCTCCGCACATGCCCTGAGTACGCGACCAGGGATGCCATCAGGGCCAGCAGCCTTGCGCGCGTTTATCCTGCTTAGTGCAGTGAAAACATCTGTGGAATTTACTGTGATGATTGGGTGGTCGGTGGAAGGTGTGAGCCTGGTGGCGGGTTCCTTATTGTCTCTCTCAAAGCGTGCATAAAAGTCATTAAGCTCGTTCAGAAAGGCAGCATCTGTGGTTATGGGGATGGAGTGGTTGGGTTTATAATCACTAATGGCCTTACTATTCTCACCGGGCTGCTACAACCATATTATTTTTTTATTGTGGAACATTTGAAATGAAAGATGTCTGTCTGCCTTTATTGAATGTATTGTCTTGGATTAATGTTAATGTCGCTATTGCAGAAATAGAAGCACATTAGAATTCAAGGATGGTGTCACGGTCCTGTCCTTCCTGTCATGAGTATTCGGGCATTGGGGACAGAGCCGTGACAATATCATGTCTTGTGTGTGTGCTTCGTCTTGTGTGGACACGTGGCAGGTTTGTTATGACATTTCGCCACGTGTCTACCGAGTAGCTCCGCCCCCTTGTCTCTCTGTCTAGCGTCACATTAGTGTGTTATCTCCCTCACCTGTCCTTGCCTCTTCCCGTTAGTTGCACTCATTGTTAAGTCTTCTCACCTGCCTGTCCCGACCCCTTTGTCATCTCTCCTCATTAGTTTCCCTTTATTTATATGTCCCTCGTTCCCTTTATGGTCGTCGGTTCATTATCTAATGTATATTGTCTATTGTCGATGTTACTGGCTTCTTCGTGTCTCCACCATCTGGATTACCTTGTTCCTGTTTCCCTTTGTGTTTGGACTTATTATTTAGTTTCTGTTTTGCCCTATCGTGGGTTTATTGTTTTGTGTCTTAATAAATATTGTTTAACCCCATCTCTACTGTATGCGTTTGGGTTCTGTCCGTCCAGACGTGACAGATGGAAGTCATGCTTTCCTTCAGCTCTTAAAATTTTACAATATTTTCACCTCTTAACTGAACCAAAACTGACAAAACCTACATTAAATTCTACATTGATACATTGATTCTTTCAATCAATTTTGAATAAAAACAGCTGGAGAGTATAACAGAGCAGAGCAACACAGCAGATTTCATCTGGAATCTAACATCAATCAACAAAAAGGCAAGATAAAGTTATCTTCATCTCTATTACTTTCATCATTACAAAAGAAGAAATAAGACAAAGACAAATAAATAATTAACTGAAGCTAAATTAGCAACATTTACGAGTGACAGTTAAAATGAAGAGAACAGAGACAGCAGCAGCAGCAACACCCTAACACATCACATATCCACTGAGAGTCAAGAGTGCCAAAGACAAGAAAACATTCAAACACCATCTACTCAAGACTAATCCTGAGACTTTAATGGCTGAATACTTTCACAAAGGAGACAAATCTACAATCACAAATCTGCTGCTCTACACTGAAAACGGCAGTGTTTGGCACACAGTCATTTGCAAATATTACAAGAAGGTTAAAGAACACGGCATCTGTAATGGGAGACAAATTCAAATTCATGAAGAAGAAGAAGGAGACACCAGCAAAGCATTTATGACTGTAAACATTTATCACAATGGGACCATCATGTCCCAGGGGAATGAAGCAAGTCTCAACTCTGTTCAGACACATTTTAACAGTCTGAAAGCCCTGGTAGAGAGTGAGAAACAGGCAAGACAGAAGACAGCCATGCTGAGACCCAGAGCTCAGGGGCGGAGCTAAAGGAGGAGGAGGAGGTTATCCTGGACTGTGACACACAGCTGGAGGAGTCAGTCACTCAGATACGGATCAGTCTTTCCCTACAGGAGATTGAACTGGTGGAACTCAGAGAATTGATGCTATCACACACAATATAAAATGAGACCATGAAAAATCGAGGAAACCAACTTCATTAGATGAAAAAAGAATTTAAAGCGAGTGTTGAAGAGCTGAGACGAGAAATTAAAGGACTGCAACAGGAAAGAGAGACAATAAACAGAGAGCTAAAAAGTGTCAGAGAGGAGCTGACTCTCAGAGAGACAGAAATACAAAGCCTGAAAAAACAGACCTCCATACACGAGTCCTCCATACAGTCCAATTTAAATAACACTGAGCCATCAACACATCCACTTCTGACACCTCCTGAGACTAACACGCCAACAACACAGACTGATGCCTCTGAACAACCCCAGGATCAAGAGAACCCATTTGCAGAAATAGTCATTTTAATGGACTCAAATGGCAAGTTCATCAATGAGAAACAGCTCTTTCCCAACCACAAAAAAGTGAAACTTCGACAGCTCGACAAAGAAAAACTGGTTGACCCCAGTCACATCATCATACATGTGGGGATGAATGATCTGCGGACACAACAGGAGCGAGCGGCACAGTCGATTGCATACGTGGCAATTAAAGCAACACAGACGTTCCCAACATCAAAAATAATCATCTCCACCATACTGCCCAGAACTGATTTCCACCTGCGCACAATACAAAGAGTCAACACAGACATCTCACGTGGATGTGCCGGAATACCAAACGTTCACCTTGTACATCATTCTACATTGAACATTGACAATCTTCATGACCACGTCCACTTGCGTAAAGACTGCGTGAATGTGTTGGCTAAAAATCTCAAAGATGTTGCACTTGGCAGGACCCCTGGCAGCCCCTCGAAGAGTACCAGAGAATCCAGCAATCCTCAGCAAAAGAGACGCTTTCTCCACACATCACCACACGGCGTCTTCTCTCCAAATCCAGATGAACGCTATCACACAGGGCCCTGGAGACTTCATCAACAACATATGTCTGAAAACGTTCACCCTGTCCCCCTGTACCCAAATCCTGAACAACAGCAACCACGTTTTCGACCTTCACACCCGCATCACCCTGTCCCCCATCACCGACAGCAATACCAAGACCATGTGCCACCACATCAACAGCAGAAAAAAGAGCCACTACTGAGAAAAGCCCCGAGGATGGAGCAGATGTCCACTCCATAACCCAACCCACACAGATCAGAACGGCCGGAGCAACTCAACTACGCTGCAGCCTTAAAAGGCCAAAAGGACACTGAAAGCACCAATCTAAGAGAAATTAAAGAAATGCTGAACTTAATCTGCACACGGCTGATGGACAAGTAGTGAGTAGAAAACAACAAACTGTTGTGAATTACAATATATCAATAGAGTAATAACAGTATGGTAAAAGTAATTTTATGTATGCTTACATGATTTACATTGATATTCAACGGGTTTAAGTCGGGTTGGTTTAATTATAGAGGAATGTTAAGATTGTTCGTGAAAAACACATGAAACCACTGACAATTACACTGTGGAACATTCAGGGAATACACTCATCCAGTTTGGGATGTAAAACTAAAACCCAAGACTTTAAGAAAAGTGTTTTAGACACATATATAATAATATTACAAGAAACATGGCGCAGAACTGATGAGGTCACTTTTTGTCCCCCAGGTTATCGTGAAATATCACTATCATCTCAAAAACATGAAAAAAATTACATGTGGGAGAAATTCAGGTGGAACAATCATTTGGCACAAGCTTGAAATTGATAAATACATCCAATTTATCAAAAAAGAAGAATCACATGTCTGGCTCAAAATCAATAATCAACTCAGTTAAACTGCAAAAGATATATATTTATGTGCCCTTTATATTCCTCCCTCTGAATCTCCTTACTTTAATGAAAACGGTATATATATACCTAATATTTAAATGTTTGCCGGTTCCCGTCTTCTTCCTTCCTTTTATTGAACCTTATTACACAAATCCTCTCCAAAGATCGGCCAAAAGCGTTTGTAAAATTCGGCATTTAGTTCATACATACCCGGAGCTTTACCAGATGACAGTTCTTGAACAGCTAGGGACACCTCATCAAATGTCAACAATTTGTCAACCTTGGATTTATCTTCTTCTAAAAGCTGAGGTATCTCCTGAAGTAGTAGGTTTGCCATCTCCCCGTCACAAGGTTCAGCCCGATAAAGAACTTTAAAAAATCGTAGTGTATGGGATATAATGCCATGTTCATCAGTAACTTTTCCCCCTTCCGGCAGTTTCAAATAGTTCACAATTTTCTCATCTACCGTCTTCCTCTCCAGGTAAAAAAAAGGATGTTGGGGCATTGTGAGAATCTGGATTTCGTCCTGTTCCCCACAAATACTGCATCTGTGTTTATTCCAATATTCATCATATGTATTCATAGCTTTATCTTATTATTCTCTAGTATTATCTTCTATTCATAATATTTGCTCCTTACTTTCTTGTTGTTTAACCTCGTTGAAAGTTGTATCATGTCTTATGCTGTCTTATGTTGATATAAGAAGCTGTTGTTCTCCATCTCAAGGTTCCTAATAATGTCAAGGGACAATTGTTTTGTTATTGTAATATTAAACATGTAATCATATCTGATTGTTCAGGAGGAATAAGACTAAACATAAAGTCTGGTGATTTTCCACTGCTTTGGTGGTTTTATATGACGCCTCCTGATGCAAGCTTATAAGTAGTAGTCCTTAATACAATAAACTTTGGACTCTGATTGAACAAGCACTTGTGTCTGTGTCAAACTCTGTCTCCAGGATCCTGAAACTCTGTGTGTTCCGTCGACTAGACTCTTCAACCGTAGAATTTTATTTAGACAAGGGGACGTGAGAAGTTTACATTCTTACAGTTGGGGGCTCGTCTGCGAAAGGGGGGAGACTCTTCTCTCTTAGAACCAAGGAGAACAAAGGCCTGAGGCGCACTGACGATCGGTTCACAGACCTACATTAAAAGGGGTAAGTGTTTTTCTATACAGTTCTTTATGACTTACAGAAATCTAACGCTTGCCCTGTAGGAGTCTTGTGTGTTTAAATTCATGTTAGTGGGAGTTGATTCTCCCATTGTTGTACCACTTAGGCTGGCAACAGTGATTAGTAAAATAATTATTAACGGATGAATAGGTTTCAATTCAAGTTAGTGGGATTCGCTTCCCATTGTTGTACCAATGAGGCTGGCAACAGTGATTAGTAAAATAATTATTAACGCACTGAATATGAATGGTTAATGCAGTCTTGATCACACTGTCATTTGGGATCGAAGTGTTAGCTTTGAGGAGGTTTTGTTACTCACGAAAAATAAAAATAAATAAAATCTGTTTAATGGTTATTCTAAAAGATAACATTATTACAGTTAAAATTGAAAATATACTGCACTGTTACTGCATGATATATTGAGATATTGTTATCAGAAAAAGACGGGGAATTTAATATCCACCTCTGATCGCAATATACTGGTGAAACGGTTGGTCGATTGAACACGAGGGTTTTTCTTTGTTTTGTCTGTACTGTACTGTTTTATCGCCGCCTGGTTTGAAAGTGTAAGATGGGGAATTCTATTTCAAGGCCACTGCCGGGCGAAACCCCAGTCGCATTTATGTACAGAAATAATCAGGGATTTTGTACAGATCCATATGTTAGCAATATCGCAGGATGGTCGGAGGGAATAAAACCGAAAATTGATATGCCCTATCCGAGGGAAGGTTCATTTTCTGATGAGTGTATGTTACTGGCAAGGGGCATGTCACAAGGAGGTTGGGGATACCCAACATGGGATTATCCATACATGAGTAAAGCTTATGCAGTATGGAAAGACATGAAAAAGGTTTGGGACCAGGGTCCGGAAAAAACAAAAATTATGGCGTATGCAAATCAAAACCGGTGGCCATTAGAAAAGCCGCCGGGATATACAAACCCTTGCCATACACAGACTTCTCCCTCTGCACCATCACTGCCGATAAAACCAAAAGAGATAAAACCAAAAGAGATCAAACCGGAAAAGTTAATTGATAAACATAATGTAACTACAAACCCTCAAAATTCAATGGTTTGGGTACGCGCTGGAAACGGGAAATATGTGTCCATTTTGAAAACCCACATGCATTGTTTTGGAAACTTTTAAAGATGTTGAAATATTTTTCTGGACAGATAAGAGTGTTTCTTGATAAATGTCTAGGGAGTCAACAGGTCTTATCTTTGGAAACAGGCAGCAAGAGAGACTCAGCTGCTCAATTTTTGTGCGTTTTAAGAAAGCATGGATTGAAGATTCTAAATTGCCATTGAATAATGACATAAAGCCTCTGTTTTTTTTAGCACTCCGTTAAATAACATGAATCATAAGCAAGCGCAATTGATCAGAATAACAACTTCAAACTTGTATGATATGACTTTAGAGAATGTCATGTTTATATGCTATCCTGGAAAAAGGAACATTGAACAAAGGTCTGTAAATCCGCAATTGCCGCATCCTAGCCAAAGGAAGAAGTCAGAAATAATCCGCTTTCATTGCGGAAGGAGGGGCCATTACAAACGAGATTGCAGACAGCTGCGCAAGCCGACTTCTGGTGAGACGCACACACAACAGCACACACCACAGAGCAAACATGAGAACACGGGTCCTCCAGTAAATCTTTTAGGTCGTGATATGATGAATAAATTAGGCATGGATATTAAGTTTACTGAAAACAAGGTTGTATTTTCCTTTCTGTCTAGTTTACAGTTATCCGTCGATCCTCTGCCTACAAGTGGACTGATAAGCGACTCAAGGGTATCTGCCTCCGGCAGCAGCATGCCTACAAGGGTGGACACCATGATTAACCCTTTGTTATGGTCTCAGTTCAGGGATGAAACTGGTTTCATTGATATGGAACCTTATAGGGCTAAACTTAAAACAAACAAACCTGTCTACATTAAACAATACCCTTTGTCTAAAGATAAGGAACAAGCCATTCAACATTTGATTGAAAATTTTGTCAAGCAGGGTGTTCTCGAACAAACACACTCACCATATAACACACCAATTAATCCTGTTATGAAAGCTGATGGGAAAACTTGGAGATTAACTCAAGATTTAAGAGCAGTTAATCAGTTAATCATACCACTCGCACCGATTGTGCCTGATGTTTTGACTGTTATGAATTCAGTGCCACATTCGCACAAGTATTTCACAGTAATTGATTTGTGTCCAGCCTTTTTCTCTGTACCTGTACACCCAGATACTCAGCATTTGTTAGCATTTACATATAAGGGGCAGCAATATTCGTGGAAACGCCTTGCTCAGGGCTATGTAGACTCACCCGCTGTCTTTTCTGCAGCAGTGCACAGAACTTTGGCCAAAATGAGTGATTTGCCTTCAACAGTGTGTGTGCTTCAGTTTGCAGATGACATACTCGTGTCGGGGGAGACGGAGGAGGACTGTGAAAGAGCATCTATAATTGTTTGCAATGTACTTGCCGAAACAGGTTTCAAAGCTTCGAAAGAGAAACTGCAATGGGTCAAAACTAAGGTAACCTATTTGGGACATGTGCTGATGCAGGGTCTCAGAGCAATATCCACAGACAGGGTCCAGCTGATTAGAAAGGTTAAGTCCCCACGAACAGTGCAGCAGCTACAAAGCTTTCTGGGACTAATTAACTATTGTAGACAGTGGATACCTGACTGTGCGATTCACGATAGGCACCTGAGGGGTCTGATAGATCACAAAGCTCCGCCAAACACAGCATTGGAGTGGACTGCGGAAGCTGATGAACATTTCAATGCTTTGAAAGCAGCCATCACGACAGCACCAGCATTGGGCCTGCCGGACTACACCAAGCCTTTTCACTTGCATGTTAGGGAGACAGAGGGTGCAGGTCTGGGTGTCCTATTGCAAATTCATGGCTCAACATATAGGCCAGTTGCATATCTGTCTAAAAAGTTAGATAACATAGTCACAGGTATGCCAGCATGTCTTCGTGCGGTGGCTGCAGCTGCTCTGATTGTACAGATGGCTGAGAAAACTGTGCTGTCACACCCTTTAATATTATATGCATCCCATCAGGTTGGGGTAATCTTGCACAACATGCAAACACAACACATGACAGCGCAACGACGCTCAGGTTACGAGGCTACTCTGTTGGCAACGAAAAATCTTAGCATTCAAACAACAGCAAACATTAATCCTGCTTTGCTGGGTATTTTGGGTATGGTAGACATGGCAGATTTGAATGTTGAACATGATTGCATCGTTGAACTGACCACCTCTTACTCTTCTAGGTTCGATCTGTTGGATACGCCCCTAGAGGGGGGAGAACATATTTATGTTGATGGGTCTTGTTCAAAGCCATCTGACGGTGTCTACCTCTGTGGCTATGCTGTGGTTTCCGAGTCAGGAGAGGTAAAAGAAGCTTTAGCTCTAGATTACAATTCGGCTCAAGCTGCAGAGTTGATAGCATTAATACGGGCCTGTGAGCTGATGACAGGAAAGAGAGTAACAATTTATACAGACTCCAAGTATGCGTGGAGTGTTCTTCACCATTATGCCAGAATGTGGGAAGCGAGAAGTTTTAAAACTGCTGATGGAAAGCCAATAGCACATGCAAATCTGATAGGACAGTTAACTGAAGCAGTTCAGCTTCCGCTCGAAGGGGCCATAGTAAAGGTCAAGGGTCATGCTTCGGGGGAGGATGAACAGGCTATAGGCAACAGGAGGGCTGATGACGCCGCAAAGGCAGCAGCCCAAACTCAGATTAAATCACCATTTCATCCAAAGGATGAAACACATGTAGCAATGACAGTGCACATAACGAATGTACCTGACATTGATATCAAATTCCTACAAAGTCAAACAACACAGGGAGACTTAGAGCATTGGAGAAAAATCTTTGCACTCCTGACAAGGGAGGGATTATTCGAGATGGACAGGGTAGAATAGCACTACCAAAATTAGGGTTAATTATCCTAATTAGACATTACCATGGGTTATCTCACACCAGTTGTGCAAAAGTAGTTCAAGCAATTAATCAATTGTATTGTATAGCCGATGTTCATAGAACAGCAAAGCTTGTTTTGGATGCATGCTTAACATGTGCTCAGGTAAATCCGCACAAAGCAGCTAAGCACGATGCATTGACACATCCGGAAGCTCCCTTTCAACATTTACAAATTGATTTTACGCACATGCCGCCAATAGGTAACTTAAAATATCTTTTGGTAATTGTTGATCGATTCTCAAAGTGGCCTGAAGCATTTCCATGTGCAAAGGAAGATGCTAAAACCGTGGTAAAAATCTTAACGAAGGAAATTGTGCCCAGGTGGGGCGTACAGGCCATATTGGAATCGGACAACGGGACGAGTTTTACGTCAAAGGTAACACAGCTCTTAGCAAAAGCGTTGTCTATTGATTGGCATTTTAATATTCCTTATCATCCGCAAAGTGCAGCAGTCGTGGAGAGATGTAATCGAACACTGAAAACACGACTAACAAAAGCTGTACTCGATACAGGAAGAAAGTGGGTTGATTTATTGCCTGCAGTCTTGGCAGAAATAAGAATGACCCCACCTTCCACGACAAAATTCTCACCGTTCGTGGTACTAATGGGTAGACCTTTCCCGACCCCGTGGGTCAAAGGCCGGTCTGGTATTTCTTGTTTAGGTGATCTTCAGGTGATCCAGGAAGACTACGTGACCTCCCTAGTCGAAAAGTTAAATTCGATATGTGCTGATGTTTCTTTGTGCCTTCCTCTTCCCGAAGAAAACCCTACTCATAACTTTGTTCCAGGACAAAATGTTTTTGTGAGGAGTCTGAAGCCAACAAAGGTTGGAGAACCAAAGTACCACGGACCAGCAACTGTGATCGCCGTCACACGGACATCATAATTGCACCATACAGTATCTCAATAAAACTACTAAGGGATTTGAATGTCCATTCTCACACTTAGATAGTTCACCAGGAATGGTGTGGGTTTGTGGTGAAACTGCATATTACCATTTAGATGCAGGGGAATGGAAAGGTTGTTGTTATGCTGCTATTTTGTCCACAGGAACTAGCATAATGGAAAAGACAAATCTGGCCACATCTTTGAATAGACAAAAAAGGAAAATAAAACTGCCTAATTATTATGCAGGCCACAAGATTAGTGATCCATGGACTACTCCTTGGGAAAACGTGGGATGGTCCCTAGCAGGTTTGTTTACAGGAATCGGTACTACTGCTGCTCTAAACAAAATTAATGGTCTGGCATGGCAAGTTCTTTCTTTGGAGAATGACACAGCACAAGCTTTAAACTTAATCTCTAATGAATTAAAGAAAATGAGAGTTGCCGTCGTGCAACATAGACTTGCTTTGGATATATTAACAGCAGAGAAAGGAGGGGTGTGCAAAATGCCAGGAGTATCTTGTTGTTTTTCAATTCCAGATTATGCAGACAATGTCACTGACGTTGTGAAGCACATGAGAGAATCAGTTCGTGAACCCACACCGGTAGATGCAACATGGTTTCAATGGTTGGACAGCCTAGCCGGGGGATGGGGACATTGGATAACCGGTACAGTAATTCCAGTTGTCGTGACCATCTTAGTCTTGTTACTATTTTTGCCATGCATGTTGCAGTGTGTGGTCGGATGTGTTAAAAGATCTGTTACTTCCTTTACAACCAAAGGAACCGATCAAATGATGTTAGCAAAAAGAACGACTGACGTCAACCAGGCTATGCTGGTTAGACGCACATCTAAAGGTTATCGTCCGAAAGATCAGAATCAAACTTGGGGATCCATATTTGATCATAGCAGCGATACGGACGAGGATGACAATGATTATGTTCACACACCTGAGTTAGAACCAGAACCAATACCGGTGATAGAAGAACCACCGAATAATGCGCTTGACGATTCGGTAATTGAGATTGGCACGGTAGATGATGAAGAGTAGATATGATTATTTTTATGTTTTCGTTTTTATTGAGGGTGATTGGTGTTGTTATGTTTTTATTACAAATCAGTCTGATTGATCTTTTACCTCAAAGATTAGCTTGCAAACCAGAAAACCACACAAAAATACGCAAATGCAACTATCCTTTTATTAAAGACTTTGTATTAACCTTTTGTACTACTCTATATATTTGTGCTTTAAAGGGACACAGGACAGCTTGTAAGACCGTTGGTCTGAAAGTGGCCATTGTGAGAATCTGGATTTCATCCTGTTCCCCACAAATACTGCATCTGTGTTTATTCCAATATTCATCATATGTATTCATAGCTTTATCTTATTATTCTCTATTCTCTAGTTATTATCTTCTATTCATAATATTTGCTCCTTACTTTCTTGTTGTTTAACCTCGTTGAAAGTTGTATCATGTCTTATGCTGTCTTATGTTGATATAAGAAGCTGTTGTTCTCCATCTCAAGGTTCCTAATAATGTCAAGGGACAATTGTTTTGTTATTGTAATATTAAACATGTAATCATATCTGATTGTTCAGGAGGAATAAGACTAAACATAAAGTCTGGTGATTTTCCACTGCTTTGGTGTTTTTATATGACGCCTCCTGATGCAAGCTTATAAGTAGTAGTCCTTAATACAATAAACTTTGGACTCTGATTGAACAAGCACTTGTGTCTGTTTCAAACTCTGTCTCCAGGATCCTGAAACTCTGTGTGTTCCGTCGACTAGACTCTTCAACCGTAGAATTTTATTTAGACAAGGGGACGTGAGAAGTTTACATTCTTACAGGCATCTATGCTATTAAACATCATAAACCTTGCACGAACAAGCATCTCCTGGGCTCTATCCTCCAACAGATTGTGTAGCAGGAGCCTATTGCGTTTCAAGGCTTCAGCAGTATCCACACGATCCCTTTCACAATTGAGGTGTAGGATTTATTTTTCAATCTTTGCCATCTTATCAAGGATACTTTTGTTGTATGCAGAATATCTCTGACAAAACAGTTTAATTTGGACTTTGCCATGTCCCACCACTGGCTCAGAGACTTATATTGCATTTTTCTCTCTCTCCAGACCTCCCCAAAAAAAGTAAAAGAGTGCACAAAGTTGTGATCCTATAATAGCCTACAATTGAATTTCTAATAAGAGTGTTTAAAGGTGCTCTGTGCAGTGGTGACATAAAATGATGATCAGAGCCATGGGAAAAATACTGCTATTAAAGAATTTATCTCTTGCAGTTTTCTGCACATAAATTCTATCGAGCCTCGCACCAGATATCATGTTGGAGTTTATTTTCAGCCATGTGTATTGTCTAACCTGAGGGAACGATTCCCTCCAAACATCTACAAGATCATGGTATGTAATTGTGAGGGACCGACCGGTCAAGGTAAACAACTCACAAGTCCCACTTCTTCATTTTTCGGGATCTTACTCGATTTCTCTAGGTAACAAGCCTGGTGTATCTTAAAGAAAACTCGGAGAACAAATTTCAGACAATGGAGATTTTAATTCAGCATATCCACAGACCACCTTATCATATCTGTGCCTGCCAACCAATCTCTCAAACAATCTTTCCACCACTCTTAAAAAGGGGATGGATGAGCTCATCACAACAAGGAAAGGGGGAAATAATAAATTCCAAATATAACAAATAACATCACACTTTAAGACAAACATTATACAACAGGCACATCTATAATAATGACAAATAATCTCAAATGACCGAATAAACTCATGAATTTAAACTGAATGGAGGAGATAATTAGACAGTCCATTTCAAGACCTCCCCACGTCTTGGCTACAGATGGTCCATCCAAACGGAACCACAATCGGATAAATCTCCGTTCCCGCACTGGCTCCAATTTTTGCCGGACCGGAATTTCTCCTGCACACACCTCGTCATTTCGATAACTCGTACAAAGAAATATGGTTTAGTTAAAGGTACGTAAAATCATAAATTAACTGATTTGTATGTGACTGCATAAATAAATGAAAACTGTAGATTACTGCTGTCCTGTGTGGTTATTGTAAAGAATTCTTTAAACTATGAAATATACAAACGTGTCATAACCAAATGTAACATATGGGTATGTTTGAACATGAGAGATGTGAATGGATATCTGGGCTCACAAGTGCGCTCAGATGTAAGTGTATCTATATGTGTGCTCAAATACCCACACTTGTGTGGCTGTTCTCTCAGTCCATCACAGTAATCAAAGACCTAAGCACATCAGCTGATTGACTGTGGGGTTCAGCATGGTTCCTATCTAAAGTGTGATCAAAGGTACAATTAAAATCTCCAGCTAGAACAATCGTCTTATCATGAGGTACATTACTTAACAGCTTTAGCTGCTCGAAAACAGAAATGAGTTCTGGCCCAATATTCGGAGCATACACATTGATGAAAGAAAAATTGATACCATGAATTGTCACATCGACTCTAAGCAGACGACCTTTAATAATCTCAAAGACATTTATTGGTTGATCTTTAAACTCAGGTGCCATAAGTATCGCAACCCCTGCACTCACACTGGAGCCATGACTCAGTGTGGCCTGCCCCTTCCACTCACTTAACCACTGTATCTGATTATTCACATCAGTGTGTGTTTCCTGAAGAAATACTGCACTGATACTCTTTAGCATCACATAATCGAAAAGGCTGGTCCGTTTAACAGCATCACGGCACCCATTGATGTTAAAAGAGCCAAATTTCAGCGGTGCCATGAAAAAATAAATAAAATAAATACTCAATTATAGCAATACACAGAAGTACGCCTGAAATAAGCCTGCCAAATTATTTTTTTACCATGTAACTTCAAAGTACTTCTAACATTACTTAGCAGCTTTTTAATCGGTACCATTTGGGTTTGTCAAGTTGGTCATATGTAGCATTTTTCATAGCCAAAGTGCAGGACGCTTTTTATTTTGGTTGACGATGCCCCTTCGTGGCATCAAGAAAGTTATTAACTTCTGTAAAGAGTAATATTGTATCTCACCTCAAGAGGCCGAATCCGTCACATCATTCCCAGTGGTTTCAAAATCCTTATAATAATCATTGTCCGAATCCCCCATTTGTGACTCTAAATCCATAAGCTCCTGAGATGAGATGTCATCATGACTTTGTTTAAATAAGTCATCAGTGGTTTCGATATCATTTTTGTCAGGTTTAGTTTGTTTCCCATTCAGCGCCTCGAGCTCGGGCAAAGCATGCAAGATCACTGGACTGGACTCTGCCAACGAGACATCGGTAATATGACTCGACCCAACCGCCTCTTTAGCAGTTTTTGGGCCGTCTTTAGAGGGCAGCTATCCCCGGTCTCTCTTCGGGGGAGTCATCCGGCACGGAAATCGTCCCGGCCGATGTGGTTGTAATGCCACAGCAGCATCCGTGCCCAACACTCGATCACTGTTCTCCACCTCTGCAGCTAGAGACGATGCCGGCCTGTCCCGATTCTTGCATGTTTGCCTTATGTGTCCAAATGCACCACAGATAAAAAATCTCATCAAATCAGCGCTTATTAATATAGTGTAATCCTTGCTATCAATGTTTAATTTGACCGAAAGATTTAAGGGATGGTTTTGAGGATTTAAGATCATGAAAGCTTGACGTCGGAAAGACATGACATGCTTAATATCGGGGTTTTTGCATCCAAGCAGAATCATTTTTATAGGGCTCACTATTTTGCCCTACCTCTAAAGTAATAAAGTGAAAGTGACCTATTTGTCAGGTTTGGTGACCCATACCCAAAATGTGACCTCTGCTTTTAACCCATCCAGTGAGTAGTGAACACACGCACAGCAAGTGGTGAACACACGTACACCCAAAGTAGTGAGCAGCTATCTGCCTGTGGAGCAAGTAGCGGTAAGGTGCCTTGCTAAAGGGCAGCTCAATCGTTACCTGCCGGCCCTGAGGATCGAATCTTCTAGTCACGAGTCCGACTCTCTAACCATTAGGCCACGATTGCCCACAGTATTTGCTCTAAACCTTCATTTTTTACAAATGGGGGAACATTAGATAAAATTACTTTTTTTGATGGACTTGACAAAGGCAAAACGGGTATAAAGGTATCTTTGATTAATAGTCTAGATTCGATCAAATCATCTACCATTTGACTTTGACTCAGAAAGATGACGATGGCCTTATTCATACGCGAGGCCGATCGAATATTAAACCCTCCGACCGCCGTACTCAAGCTATCAAACAATCTTCCACAGGCACCGCGGCATCGGGCATACATTTGCAACCCTGCCAGCTGCAAAAAATCTCTCACATCCGACCCCGTTACCCCCACACGCTGACCAAAATCAGCAAAACCACTTTTAACCCCAACCTACACTCCCAACAATATCCAAAAAAGAAAAGAATAAAAGATAGATAGATAGATTTCACTTCAAATGCGAGATACTCTCACACCAAACAGCTCCTTCCACTCCTTCCCAGCATGCTCTCTCTCTCTCTCTCAGAGAGAGAGAGAGAGAGAGAGAGAGAGAGGGAGAGAGAGGGGAGAGGGGGAGGGAGAGAGAGGGACTGAGGGAGAGAGAGAGTGACGGAGAGAGAGAAAGATGAAGAGAGACAGAGAGGGAGACAGAGGAAGAGAAAGAGAAAGAGAGAGAGAGCAGGTGATAGGTGTTTCAAACATCTCACAGAGGCTTCTCATTTCACTGCAGAGTAACCATAGCAACAGGAGGCGGACACACAGGCAAGATGGCAGGTTCTGGCCGGAGTGTTTGAAATGGAATACTAAGGTACTGCTTACTACATATACACTGACAAAATGTGCAAAAAAAAATTAGAAACACTAGCACACCAGAATGCTGTTTTATAATCCCACACTTTCATGGGATTTCAGTTCTAAAATGAAATGACAGAAATTATTAATGAATAAACAATATGGTCCGTTACTGTCGCATGTATAAAATTACTGCTTTGACTGGATGATAACTCTGTGCTCATGTCCTTTATAAAAATGGACAGACAGATTTTGGTTTCTGGTTTCTTAGTTTACAGATCTTTCGCGCTCTCGCTCAGTCTCTCGTTCTCTCTCTCTCTCTCTCTCTCTCTCTCTCTCTTCGCGTGCACGTTTATCTACAGCATTAAGAGGATTTTACAATTTAATTTTTGGTCCATCATCCTAATTGTCAATAAACTGAAAGGTCACAGAGAATTGCTCACCAAAGAGCGGTCTAAATCACAATATGGAGCTTTATCGAGTCCAGTCAAGTGCTTTAAGCTCAAATTCAGACACCATTATCCTGCACAGTCACATTTCTTTTTTTGATCAGTAGTGTTTGTTTCAGGTGATGATGGCTAATTCTCATGAGCAAACAGTAGCCAGGATTACACCCTATCTTTCCAAATGTTCTGCCCTAACATACCACGATCATCTGGTCATGTGACTTTTTCGTACACCACCTGACTTGTGAATACGACAAAAAGTGTTTCCATTGTAGTATTGCTAAATTTGCCTTTTTTTGAAAAAACACCTCATTCCAGCGTTAGTGGGAGATTTCATTTTTTTCTTTAAAATTTTTATTTGGTTAAACATTTTCCGTTCTTTGCATTTTGATCAAACATTTGTGTAGTGGTAAAAAACTCAAACTGGAAGTCTTTCTGGACCAGTGTTGGATCAGCGTTGTTTACATTTTCCCAGGTGGTCGGTGGCAGTTTATTACCTGCTTTTAGTCGTCTTTAAAGCAACAATGAGACGTTTTGCTAATGGTTCCCCCATGTGGTTGATAAGCGCAATTGTCTGTCATCAATGTCGTAAATACTATGGCTGTGAAAGCTTCCACGTGGACGGGGCAATATAGGTGAATTTGTTGACTTAGAAGAAACCGCTGTTACATCATGTTACTTCATAAACTCGTCGAAAAACGGCTCGTTGTTGCTTTAAGGCACAATTTTTCTAAAGTTAACAGTGGCTTGACTAAAGTCAGCTCAACTCAAATTTTATTTACATTGCGCTTTTTACAGTTTTAATTGATGCAAAGCAACTGTACATGAAACATATTAACTATAAGCAATACATCTTTTTTATTTAAAAACATTTAAGAATGAAGAGCAAAGTAAATAAATACATTCCTATTCACACACAACAAAAAATAAAGCAAACACACTTACATGATGCAACAGGAGACATGTGCAGCCAAACACATACTCTCACACAGCACACATGCACGAAACACACGCACAACATACACTCACCAAACACAATCACAGGCACAAACCCACACGCTTGAAACACAGACACACAAACCCAAATGCGCGGAACACAAAACACACACACACCAGACACACACCCATGGGCACACACAACAGTGTATCACAAAGAAACACGCACACACACATGCACACAGAATATAAAAGAAAGAGAAACACAGGTAGCGTAATACAGATGATAAATTCCTATCCACAAATGTCCGGAGGGCACTACTGTTAAAATGAAAGTGGGTAAAACTTCCGTTGAAGGGGTGAAGTAGTGAATTGCACCTTGATTAACTTATTCTGAGACTCTATTCTTAGACTGAAAATGAGACTGTGATTCATATTTTGAATTGTAATACTGTTGGTTTCATGTGGTATCTGTTAAAAAATAATTTTAACCTGCTGTTCATGGCTGCACTTACATTTACATTTATGCATTTGGTAGACCTTTTTATCCAAAGTGACTTACAGTGCATTCTACTAAACATTAGTTTCTAAGTATGTGCAATATACAGTTTAACGCCATGCTTTAACCACTGAGCTACAGAAAAACACTTACAACCAGTCGAAACTTATTTCACCTTGTAAAAAAGAGGACATCAGACAGAGATCTAAAGTTAAGACGGACTGCTCATTTGAGGGACTGTACAGTTTTTAAAAGACAGCCCTCAAAATGTGGACCACTAATCTAAAGAAAATAGATACGAACATTAAACATTAGACTGAATGTGCTCATAGTATAAAAAGAGTTAGCAGTTTTAAAAGACAGTTTGAATAGATTGATTGAATCATGAACACACTGTATGGTCTTTAATAAAAACAGTTAAGTGGATTTACAAAGATTCTTTACTGTATTTTACCAATGTAACATACTGTTGGAATATCGCATCATGTGGACTACATTTCTCATCTGATATGCTTGATGTAACGTAGGTATTTCTTTCACTTATCATCTTATAAACAAAACAAAGAGAGAATGTTTTAAAATACAGCTTTTGCGCGTGATCTTTAGTTTAAGCTTTTACAGATTATTTTCCGGCCGACGATACAGCACCTTTATGACATGTGCATGCAGCCCATGTTACATTTGCAGTTCGCTTTTACATACAAAATAAATATAATTTACCACATTTTAAATAGCAAACAATCAACATGGAAATACATAGAAAACCTTTGATTATTTTCAAAGTGCTCATTGGTTTACTGTACAAACAACTGAATCGAAGAGGGCACACGTCACTCCTCTACTCATTAAGCTACATTGGCTCCCTATAGTCGCTCGCATTAAATTCAAGACTCTGCTCCTGGCTTACAAGACCACGACTGGTTTGGCACCACCTTATCTTCACTCACTAATGCAGACATATGTACCCGCCAGATCCCTACGATCTGCAAACGAACGGCGTCTTGTGGTGCCATCCCATAAAGGTAAAAAATCTCTCTCGCGCACCTTCTCCGGATCTGTTCCACCTATGTGGAATGATCTGCCTGCTGCTACAAGATCTGCAGACTCTGTAGCCATCTTTAAGAAACGCCTGAAAACACATCTCTTCCGCCAACATCTGACATCTGACTGATCTGTTCTGACTCAACTCTCTTCTCTACTCTTTTCTTCTCTTCTTTAAAAAAAAAAAAAATCATACATGATTCTGTATACTGTGTTGGACTATATGAACCTTATTTTTGATTGCACTTATGCTTTTGTTGTACTTATGATGTCCTAATTGCTTCCATTACCTACCCCACTTGTAAGTCGCTTTGGATAAAAGCGTCTGCTAAATGACTAAATGTAAATGTAAATGTGAATCAATAAAGTTGCTAAATATCAGCTGTTAAGTTTTAAAGTCATCATCCCATTCCTCTATAAAGCAGTGGACAGAATGTTAATGTAGTTTATAAGTGCTGTCAGTGTGTAAGTTAAGTTAAGTTATGTTGGCCAAGCTACTTGGAATATGTAGTGAGCTAAACTAAAAGTTACTCTACATTGAATGAAGCTTCACTACACTAGAGGTACCACCCTGGGAAATGCAGCTAAGCTAAGCTACAGCAACAGCAATATGGAAAATGTAGCTTAATACATCTAAGCTATTTTTTTAATTTTCATTTCTATTTTGAACAGACTTCATTCCAAATGCTATTTCAGTAATCAATAAAACTCTCAGTCAAACAGATTTGCATAATAATTTAGAAACAAGTTTTCAAGTAAGGGGCACATTTTTTAAGTTTCTCTTTCTTCATGAGGGCATTTTTGGTAATGTTTGTGCATTATCTTTTATATCAAATACTTACAGCACATTTATCAATTATTTTAACAAAGAAGAATAATGACACGTAGACATTAAAATATGACCAACATCACCAAAACTGCAGAGGTTGCATCTGTGATGGCTTATCACAAAGACTATGGTTAATAATAAAGTTTAATGCTGCTCAAATGTGCCATAACTGTTAATAAAACAATTGTATAGTGTCGTAAGATATAATTTTAAGTTCAAAAAGTACATTTTAAAAATATGAATATATAAAGGATGATTTGTTTTTTAACTGAAATTAGTCTAATGAGCACATGGCATATCAGAAATCAAAACGCTCATTACATTCGACTTCAAGATTTCAACAAAAATCATTCATTGTTCCCAGAATATACGAGAATATAAAGAAAACTATCAAAGAACATTTAACACCACCAAAACCCTCAATGACTGAAGGTTATTCATGAATGAGTCTTACTACTCAAGCACAATAAATCTCGCTTACAACGTGTATGTAAACGCTTGTTTATAATGAACATTGTTCACTGTTCACAGCTCTCATTCACCAGTGAATCATGAAGACGCCTTTGATTGGTCAGTACATTCATATGCTGAACTGTGACTGGTTGTAATGCTCACCTCTGTGCAAATCAAAATGTAATGGTGTAATCGACATTCGTTCGTTTTTTTGATCGCGACTGTCGTAGTTAGTTTGAATATCTTGAAAACCTTATATCTTGCATTTGGATGGCATTTTGTTCACCTTGGTTTCATTTTTTTGCATAGCTTTCAGAGTCCGAGTCTAATGTAAACACAATGCATGTTAGGAACCGATCTCTCTTATCTTATTATTATCTGCAAAGGGAGCCTAACGTTCACTTACACAATGAGAAGTTGTTCAGCAGCCCTAAACCCAAGGCTTAATAGTGAGACTTTCTTAAAATACGATGCTTCATTCTTGTGTATCTCTAAATCAGCCATCTCATTCTCCTGTGCAGCTGCGCTGGCCTGCCGCCGAACGTCAAAAGAAAAGTTTTGTTCAACGAGATGTGAAATCACATGTCAATCACCATCAATAGCAAATAAATGTTGGGGTGGCACCCATGGTGGCCAAGGATGTGACTCAGATCCGTGTATGATCTGTGTATGTACGTCAACCTTTTTTTACTGCATTCCTGCTTAAATCAGCTCCGCTCTAACAAACCTCCATCCCTGTGAGGACAGCAGAAGGGAAATACTGAGTGAAAATAAATCAATATTTAATTTTCTCCACAGGTTATATGTTGAGCGACTAATCAGCAGAAACGAGGACGATGAAATGAGATTCTGTTTGTCTTCATGTGATATGAATCTGACTGACGGTGAATTCAAATCTCTCGCTCCAGATGAGCCCCTGAGGTTAAAGGCGGGAAAATTATTCAACACCCACTGAAATTGATTGTTTTGGTCGGTTTGTCATTGATTATGATCATTCAGTCATCCTGCTTACAATTAAATCAAAGAGGCACGTGTAGGTCAGACAAATATAACATAACATTTATAATGAAATAACCACAAATGTCTTTTCTGAGCTCACATCATTATCAGTTTTATTCAACCCCCAAGTGACATTCAATCTTAGTACTTAGTACAACATCCTTTTACAGTTATAACAGCTTTTACACATGAAGCATAGCTTGACACAAGTGTCTTGCAGCGATCTACGGGTATCTTTGCCCATTCATCATGGGCAAAAGCCTCCAGTTCAGTCACATTCTTAGGCTTGCGCACTGCAACTGCTTTCTTTAAGTCCCACCAGAGGTTCTCAATCGGATTTAAGTCTGGTGACTGCGATGGCCACTTCAAAATGTTCCAGCCTTTAATCTGCAACCATGCTCTAGTAGACTTGGAGGTATGCTTGGGATCATGGTCCTGTTGAAAGGTCCAACGTCTTCCAAGCCTCAGGTTTGTGACGGACTGCATCACATTGTCATCCAATATCTCCTGGTACTGAAGAGAATTCATGGTACCTTGCACACGCTGAAGCTTCCCAGTACCTGCAGAAGCAAAACAGCCCCAAAGCATGATTGACCCCCCGCCATGCTTCACAGTAGGCAAGGTGTTCTTTTCTTCATAGGCCTTGTTCTTCCTCCTCCAAACATAGCGTTGATCCATGGGCCCAAACAGTTCTAATTTTGTTTCATCAGTCCACATAACACTATCCCAAAACTTCTGTGGTTTGTCCACATGACTTTTGGCATACTGCAGTCGACTCTTCTTATTCTTTGGGGACAGCAAGGGGGTGCGCCTGGGAGTTCTGGCATGGAGGCCTTCATTACGCAGGGTGCGCCGTATTGTCTGAGCAGAAACTTCAGTACCCACATCTGACAAATCTTTTCTCAGTTCCTCAGCAGTCACACGGGGACTTTTCTCCACTCTACGCTTCAGGTAGCGCACAGCAGTCGAAGTCAGCATCTTCTTTCTGCCACGACCAGGTAGCGTTTCAACAATGCCCTTTGCATTGAATTTGCGAATGATGCTTCCTATGGTGTCTCTTGGTATGTTTAACATCTTTGCAATCTTCTTACAGCCATTGCCCTTCCTGTGAAGAGTAATCACCTGTTCTCTTGTCTTCCTGGACCATTCTCTTGACCTCACCATGTTTGTAACCACACCAGTAAATGTCTAGAAGGAGCTGAGTATCACAGTCATTTTAAAGCTGCCTAATTGGTGCTTATTAGGCTTTATTGCTGCTCTCTGATATCCACAGGTGTTTTCAATACCTGATTGAAAACACTTCATTGAACCTCTGTTCTTCAGAGTGGTAGTCTTTAAGGGGTTGAATAATTATGTCAATGAAGAATTCACAAAAGAAACATTTACTACTCTATTACAAAACTAATTGATGTCATTTTAGTTGCATATGGTTCTTTAAGAAGTCCTTGTAGGATTTCATTCTGAATACAATTACAAATGTACACTAAATTCCCTAAAACCATTTACAGCATTGGGGGTTGAATAATTTTGAACACAACTGTAGTTGGAAATGGCCAATCTGATCTGAAAACAGAGATAGGACTCAATGACATCTATCCAATCTTAATTGGATTTATTTCTATATTACCTCTACAATTTTGCATCGATGTAAAGCAGTGTTCCAGTTCAGTACACAGACAGCAGAGGAATAAGAAAAACTGTATTTAACAGTAATAAGCTGTACAGGTGACATGTTTAAGCATTATAGACATAAGATTACCTAAGCATTATTGACTTAATAAAAACAGCATAGAAACGTGCTGAACATATGAATATTACACATTAATACTGAACAAATTTAATCCAATGGGAATCTGCTCAGTCTTTGACATAATTGGACAATAATAGATAAGGGCTAGCCGAAAGTTTACAGTTCCCTTTCTGTCGGTCTCTCGACGTTGTGTCGAGAACGACAGATGGGGTTCGCCCTTGAGAACCAATCAACTCTGACTACTATAGAAAAGGCCAATGAAATTTGGCGAATTAAATTTGCATGCCGGACTCCGCCCCCGTATATCCGGTATAAAACGAAGCCGGCGTTCAGCATTCACTTACCTTTTGTTCTTCAGACCCTTCGCTCTGACTACGAACAGAACAAATTCAATGAATTCTTCTTCTTCTGCCGGATCTACGACGTGTTGCAGCGGATCGTCCCTACCTGCAGCGACCTTCCCCTGGGCGTCTCGCCGGTTCCGGAGGTGTTAGAGATTTTTTCTAAAAAAGTACTTTTCAGGACTGACTGAGCATTCTCCAGCGTGGCATGTCCCACTGTTCTCTTGGGTGCGGCACCCTAATCGAGGAGGGGGATGGACACGATCACTGCGTTAGGTGTCTGGGCTTCCAGCACGCTGAAGCAGCATTCGTTGACACATGTCATTCAGAAGTTGCGGTCACGGGTGGCTGTCTTCCTACGGGAACCAGCCACCATTTCGTCTGCTACCTGGGCTGTGACATCTGTGGCTACGGCCCCGATGACCACCCACGTTAGCAGCGTTAGTTATATGGGAAACTCTGCGAACCCGCCAGCCAAGTGCTCACGGGCCGATCGCACCCCGATTCGCTATTCTGAACGTTCCCCAACCGGCGGTGGCATACCGTCCGGATTCTCACGCACACACTCGGAAACGATGTGTGACGTAGATGAGATGTCGCTCGCAGCATCGGACGGAGACTGGCATCCGACTCTGACGAATCCGAGCTCCATCCACAGCGGTCGAGTTCAGGAGGAAGCAGAAGTGATGTCATCCATGCTAACCCGGGGATGCGTGGTTCCTGAGGTCGGAGCGCGGTGCAAACCGCGCCCACCCCGGGTGCCATGTTTTTCCCGGAGGTGCATGAGGAGCTGTGAAAAAACTTGGAATGCTCCATTCACGGACCGTTCCAGTGAAACCAGATCCGGCTCCCTTACTTCCCACGTCAGTGGGGCAGCCAAAGGCTACGTCGAGATCCCCCGGGTGGAACGGGCGGCTCCGTGGGCTGTTCCGTCTGATCTATCCTCATGAGAATGGTTCCCATTCCTGGTAACCCATGAGCTTCCCCGGGTGGACCTCCACCTCGTGGTTAACTACCCAGTCCGCACGTTCCATGCGTTCTCCTCCAAGGACGAGACCATACTTATATCCACGATATTCCTCCCCACGGGTAGGAGGTGGCCTCTGCAGCGCTTCTCTGATTAAGAGTTGCGCTCACCCGGTGTAAACCTGAGCCGGACGGCCTCTCGCCAGTAGAGAGCTAAAGCCCCATCCGTGAAAGGTTACCGGTCAGGGCTGTACCCATCTTTCTCCAAGAAAGCTCTGGAACCCCCCGACCAACACACTGGAAGTTTACAGTTTCGCGAAAGCATCGAGCTGACACGCCCAGGCTTGTTACCGTCGCTTCGCTAGAGATTGTGACGCGATACAGCGTTGTGGCGTTTTCCATAGGCAGCCATCCCTATACACAACGTCGAGAGACCGACAGAAAGGGAACGTCTTGGTTACGTATGTAACCTCAGTTCCCTGATGGAGGGAACGAGACGTTGTGTCTCTTATGCCACAAACACGTATCGTATTCTGCTGCAGTCATGAGAGGCTCTCAGGCTCTTCAGAACAAAAGGTAAGTGAATGCTGCACGCCGGCTTCCTTTTATACCGGATATCCAGGGGCGGAGTCCGGCATGCAAATTTCATTCGCCAAATTTCATTGGCCTTTTCTATAGTAGTCAGAGTTGATTGGTTCTCAAGGGCGAACCCCATCTGTCGTTCTCGACACAACGTCTCGTTCCCTCCATCAGGGAACTGAGGTTACAATCGTAACCAAGACGTTTTATCCATCAGCTGAAGATTCACTTGCTTGGTGAACCATTTTATCTTAATAATAACTGTTTAGTTCCTCTGCAAAGGTTTTGACTGGTGCAGAGCTTAAGACCCTAGAAGAAGCAGATGAAGACGTGCTGTGCATTCGGTCCATCATCATCATATGAAAAGTCTTGAGTGGACTCAGAACCCTGCGGTGTTTTAGGGAACTTTTAGCACACACAAGCATCCATATGCACTTTTTTATACATTAACATGTATGCATTTGCAGACGCTTTGCATTATCCCATACATTTTGTTTCTAAGTATGGCTAACCCCTGGGATCCAACCCACAATCTCGGTTTTGTCAGTGCAAACCACTGAGCTACAGGAAAGACAAGATTCACTACAAAAACATCACCCACAACATCTAAACAAACAGCAAAGTGAGTTTATTTGTGCTTTTGGGTGGTTAAGCAGAAACGAATCTCATTATCGAACAAAAACAGAAGCATTGAGCTGTCCAGCTGCTTCAACATCAATCTGCTTTAAGAGGATAGTGACGATCTTCAGACTTCTGAAAGGCCATCTAGACAGCAGGAACAGATTCAGAGTCTTTCCACTTTTCATTTTCTCTTGTCTTTATTTAGTCAGTCCGTTGTTAATCCTTCTTTCTTATTATCTGTTCTCTTGTGTTGTTTTCAGCTGTTGTGTCTGCCACCACGGTGAGTGAAAGGTTACACTCATCAGACATCTGGCAGTTCATCTCATGTCCTCACATCAGGCAGACGGGAAGAATCTCAAACATGACATGAGAACATCAGTGTGAGGAGAACATCACACATACACAAACTGAAAATGCCCGATGACTCAGATTGAGACTCATCTCATCTCTCATTAGAGTAGATACTGGTGTTACGACACTAAACCCTCTTCTTCTGAAACAATGTTCAATGGAAAACAGCCGTGTAATAAAATCATTGACATGAATGACTAACAGTGCAGCCAATCACAGCTCAATACTAACGTCAGCACACAATCATGTATGCATTTCACAGAAATAAAGAAAATCACATTCTGTACTTCTAAATTCATACAACATGTCTCTTTCTGTAGCGTATCGCATCAATGCAGCTATCTGTCAATGTTATTTGTCAGTAAATTCATACTGCATAAATGATCAATGAACATTGCACAAGACTATATGATATTCATTTTTCATTTCAAATGACAAACTCTCAAAAGAATTGAGGCTTGTTGTCGGTAAGGTACGAGTGTAACAGTTGTGTGTCTAAATGGATGTCAATAGACCTTCATTGACCAACTGTTGCAAGGAACTCTAAACTGGCAGAAGGCTGTAAGTAATAACAAACACTGTTTTCTACAACATGTTCTTTAAAAAAATCACTATATGAAAGAAATAACTGGGGTAACCAAAGGCTCCAACATTTAAGAGCGACAGGCCTGTGTTGTGTTACTGAAATGAGACACTACAGTAGGTGTTATCGCATCAGGTCACAGGGTGTCTTTGGTTTAACATCCTTTTGATAAACATTATTTATTAGTATTCATTCAGTCCTTTCAAGCACAAATGGACTAGTTGCACAAATCCTCCATATTAGATTATCGATCAGCGAGTGTGGCCAGGATTATATACTGAGCACCTGGATAGGCCAATATAACTCCATATAACAGGAAAAAAGACTTTCATTCCCTCCTGTTTATTCTATAGTCCATGCTTATGTGGTTAACCAAAATCCATATGCACAAGTCATGTATACATAAGCCAGCGTGTGTATTGTACATTTCCACAGAGAGAATTTAGTTTTGACAGTTGGGGGACTAAGAAAAGCACAAAAAGCATTTATTTCCTCTTGGATGTGAAACCGCTACACACTCTCTCCACACCGGAAGCTCCCCGCCTGACTGTGCGACGAATGTATACAAACACCACCTGATCATGACTGTATTAATACTCATTCACGGTAAGTAAAACACGGCAAGGACACAAATCACGGAACACCACACGGTTGATCACCTGTAAGTGATGCTGGTGCTTTCTGACAATGAGTATTCCATCCGTCTGACTTTAATCATATAGAACGTGTAACGATGAGTTAAAACAAAGACGTGAAATGTATCTACTAGCAGTGTGAGCAGTGAATGGAAGTTTATTGTTGTTTTGTTTAGAGAGGAAGGTGACATGGGGAGAAAGGCGGGGAGTTGCACAGACTGGTTTAAAACATCATCAGCTTTTTTTGCTGTTATATCAAGTTATGTTGGCTTAACAAGGATTTTCTGTCATATCACTGATATATCAATTTCTTCTTTTAATCTAAAAAAACGCTCATATGCCTGCCAAAAATCCTTATTTTCACATACAGTGTCGGAAATAATCTAATCTAATTTGCCGGCTTCGTGCAACTATTCAATTGTGTTTGGTGAGAAATAAATTCTAATCATAGCTTTCCTGTAGCTCAGTGGTAAGAGCATTGCGTTAACAACGCAAGGTTGTGGGTTCGATCCCAGGGGATTGCAAATACCTATGTAAAATGTATAGGATAATGCAATGTAAGTCGCTTTGGATAAAAGCTTCTGCCTAAATGTATATTATAATCATGTAAGAGTGAAGCGTTTCTGCTGTGCTGTGTGTCTAGATCTCTTCATCAACACAGTCGACATTTCCAGGAGAACATTTGAAATGTCAGCGTTGTTGTTCAGCAGGTGTTTCAAACTCATGGATGATAGTGAAGGACTGTTGGAATTATTTATTATTCAGACACATTTCATTAGTAGGAGGATGTCAAAAGACTGCAAAATCATAATCAAGTTCATTTCACTGTGGCTTTTATAATATAGTTAGGGATATTTACAGACACGGCATTATTATTGCCGATAAAGCCGAGATGAAATTTGAGAGATTATCAAAAGGCTACTGATTAAAATTTAATGACTGGATATGAACGGTTGACTGCAAGAATATAAGGCCTATTGTTACCCTAACCCAATACAGGAAGGACAGGACCCTGACACCAATATTAATTCATTCCTATAGGTGATTAAGATGTGATCTTTATATGGATAAAATCCACTAACCTCCTGTGTCTTTGATTATTTATTCATGACATTAATCTGCGATTACTGTTGTACCGGTGCTCCATGCTCCCTGCAATTCCAAACCCAGGATGATCTTATCCTGACATACTTGTATAGACTCCTTCTTACCTACTGGAAATATCCATTTCTGAAGAATTCTGAACAGATCAAGAAGCATCAATTAACAGATTCAATAAGTTCAAATGATCAGCAAGATCTAAATGTCAAAACAAAGTCGTACCTTGCAATGAAAGGTAATTGTGAGGGAAGTTCTGGCTTCATAGAGCGTCCCGTTTAAAATGTCAAAGCAGGCATCAGCCAATCAGATCGCCATATGTAAATACCCTAGTGCAGGCGCTCGCCAATTGCATGCTTTAACCAGTAGGCCACGACTGCCCAGTGTATTGGTATCTCAGTGTTTAGACATGGAACCTTATTGTGATGAGGAGTGTGAAAACGTATCAGGCATTGATTTGGTTTATTTTTCTCAGTGATACTGTATGTAATATAAGTATAGTTCATGGAATTAACATGCTCAAAACCCAGCTTATTCACACTGAAATACTGAAAAAAACAACCTAATCAAGTCAGGTTCTTAAAGCTCCAAGACTCGATATGAAATGTGATCTTTTGTCACAGTTATGTCAGTATAGCAGTAGACTCAATATTGCTAATAATAATAATACATTTAATTGTAATTTGTTCATGCGCCTTTCTTACACTCGACAGCTACACTGACATATATCCATCAGACGTGTTGTTGGAGATGTTTTACTGGATTTTGTGTGTGACATCCATTGCCAATACATGTGAATACCATCTCTCATGACAGTTAGTGTCTAATTTGTTTTGACCTGAAGCAGAAGAAATATTGATGCCATTATCACAATGATATCATGAACATTAAATTGAATTTTTAAAAAATTCAGTGATTTAATTATGTGTTTTCTTCTCCATGTGGTTGTTTTCTTCTTTACCGGTTTCTTAACTCATAGTTGAATAGTATCCATAACATATTCTCAGACTTCAGGCCCATGGACTGTTGGATGATCGTCTGATGCGTAAAGCATCTTCCAAGACAAGGTTGAATTTGACATGAGAGATGAAGGTTGGAGGTAATGTCTGCTGCAGGACTGAAGATCTCCAGGAGCAGGATTATGAGGAGAATGTGGTCATTAGTGTAGACTATGTTATTTCTGTAGTTCGTCCTCATGTCAAACAGACTGAGAGCAAATAAAAGAATAAATAAGAACAAAAGCCTTAGGACACTGAGGATGATGGCGTTTAACACATGGTGTGTTAGTGTGTGTGTGCGTGTGTGTTTGTTTGTGTGTGTATGTGTGTGCGTGTGTGTTTATGCTGAGCTTGTAGAAATTGTCTTGAAATGCTTTCTGCTCTATTTATGAATTAAAAAGTTAAAACCAACTCTATCCCAAATATGTTCTGTTGTTCCTTTTTCTTTAGTATTCCTGTTGTTTTTCAGGAGGGGTTACAGATAAGGACATTGTGCGAAACAATTGCGTCATCTGTAATATGTTTCTCTTATGTTTGTGGCCATTTTAAGCATTTTGTCAATACAAGAATGAATACTGCAAATATTTGAAGAGATTCACGGAGGAGGGAGAAACATAAACAAATGCACCTCTCCCTCTCCCTCTGGTTTATTCGGCATTAAAAGAGTCTCATTGTGCTCTGTCAGTGTTTGCACAAACATCCAGACACCGTTTATCGGACTCTCACACATTTGTCATGTAAATATATTCACTCAACACATTTGCATAATAAACAAAATGGAGCGTTAATCCGACCTGATGTAATTTAGTGTACAGAAGCTGCGGGTATACAAAGAAACGTTATTCATTTGTAAAGACTGTTTTCATCAGAATGAACAAATACACAAGGAGAGGCAGGAGAGATGATGTGATCTCTAGTTTGTTAGGTGCTTTTCACAAACCAGCAGCATTAGCCTAGAGGGTCGCCAGAAGATAAGCAAACAGAAAAGGATTTATGATTATAATTCAACCTGCTCTGTATGTATGCGATCACAGTGTAAAGTACAGACTTCAACAAACACACTTACAAAAACTGTAACACAAACGCCTCTTCACTTCACATCAAGCGGCAACCTTCCAGTCTCTCTCCTGAAACCAACACAGAAGAGATTTAAACTTCAATTCATTGAGTGGCCGCTGGAGACTATCTCATTGAGCTCCATGTTAAAATGGTCAATTGGTCCCTATAGCAAATTTTACAACACATCCGTTCAAAATATATGAAACCTTCAAATCTCATAATTAAGGGCGAGGCCACTGCTAAGATGGCTCCGCCCACTTCAGGTTTCAAAATTAATCTTTGCAAACCTACAGGTGTAATCACAGACACTACGTTCATGTTTTACAATGTGAAGTCTATGCTTCACATTCTGTTTAAGACACTCTGTCAATCTCCATCTCTTATCAGCTCATATAATGAAGTCCAGGACGGCCGGCGTGTGTGATCTTCTATTGATTCATTGTTCTGCACGTCAGTCTCATTACACAGAGCAAGTGTGAGTGACAGAAGATCTTTATTCTGTTAGTTTTGTAGAACGCATGAGAGTGCAGATGTGATGATTGTAGATGAGATGCATCATTCAGGTGCCGAGCAGAATGTTTTTCTCGAGAAAATTACTGAATTCTGTTGTCCACTCAGTCTTTACACTCATCACACTTCTCTCTACCCTTAATCTTTTTTTTAATAAAGTGATAGTTCACCAAAATATTTTGTTAAGGAGCCCCGGGACAACATAACTGATTGTTACAAACACACTCGTGCCATCACCTTCTTCCTGAATTCTCTTTTAAGTCACATCTATCTCATTCCCATAAATGGTTTCAGGTAAACCAACAGCCCCATCCTACTATGGGTCTACTTGCATAAGGTGCATTAGGTGTCAGGGCCTCTGGGTTTCCCGACATTAGGTTAGGGTGCAAAAATACAACAGCCTCCCCCACAGCATCTCGCTGTAGTTTGGGATAGGAGACCGAGGAGAAAAGGCACTGGCCGGCGCATGTTTCTGAATGTCGAAGGACCCCTATCTAACGCACAGTTCTTAAGGCCAACCTCCCACTAGAGTTGCAACGAGTAGGGTTCCTGACATTAGGTTTAGAGTTTGGTGCAGATAAGGTGATTCTTAACAACTTAGGGTTAGGTTAGGGTTAGGGTTAGGGTGCAAAAATACAACAGCCTCCCCCACAGCATCTCGCTGTAGTTTGGGATAGGAGACCGAGGAGAAAAGGCACTGGCCGGCGCATGTTTCTGAATGTCGAAGGACCCCTATCTAACGCACAGTTCTTAAGGCCAACCTCCCACTAGAGTTGCAACGAGTAGGGTTCCTGACACTAGGTTTAGAGTTTGGTGCAGATAAGGTGATTCTTAACAACTTAGGGTTAGGGTTGGGTTAGGGTTAGGGTGCAAAAATACAACAGCCTCCCCCACAGCATCTCGCTGGGTTAGGGTTAGGGTTAGGGTTAGGGTTAGGGTTGGGTTAGGGTTAGGGTTGGGTTAGGGTTAGGGTTAGGGTTAGGGTTGGGTTAGGGTTGGGTTAGGTTAGGTTAGGGTTAGGGTTAGGGTTGGGTTAGGGTTAGGTTATAGGGCAAAAAACGAAGAGTGCACCCCCTCTGAAGTGCACCCCCCCAGTTATTTTCTAAACAGATTGTAGTAGAAAGTTAAAAGTTGGTATTTATACTAATTGGAGGACGCCCTTTCGAACGCACTCGGTTTGAACTCTCTAGCGCCACCACCGGTCGAGATGAGTAACTGCACCCCCCTTATATAAAGTAAAAATAGAAATTTTGACACTTCTTTATATAGTTTCGAGGACGCCAAACACGATGGCGTAGGTTTCAAGTCGATACGAGCTTCCGTTTTCGAACGCACCCCGGGGTGCTCTTTTAAAAAAAATAAAAAAATGTTTTTAAAGTAACATGAGGCACTTCATTATATAGTTTCGAGGACGCCAAACACGATGGTGAAGGTTTGGAATCGATTGGAGCTTCCGCTTTCGAACGCACCCCAGGGTGCACTTTTTTTTGAAAAAAAATTGACGTAAAAATGAACAAAAGGCACTTCATTACGTAGTTTCGAGGACGCCAAACACGATGGCGTAGGTTTTGAGTCGATACGAGCTTCCGTTTGCGAATGCACCCCGGGGTGCACTTTTTTTTGAAAAAATTTTTACGCAAAAATGAAGTTCAGGCACTTCATCGTGTAGTTTAGAGGTCGCTGAACACGCCTGTGAAGGTTTCAAGTCGATAGGAGCTTCCGTTCCCAAGTGCACCCCAGGGTGAAAATTTAGTCGAAATTTTACTAAGTCGAAATTCCAAAAATCGTTCACCCAGAAACCACTTTTCTATACGTATCTCGTCATTTGGAGTCGATTGGTATAGCATTCAGAAAACATTTTTTTGAAATCTCACTTTTCGACTTAGTGAAATTTTACTCGGACTAAAAATACGCTTTAAAAGTCTGAAATTGGACTCGCAATAACTCAGTCATTAAAGATGCGACAAGGTCGAGCCACATGCCGTTGGAAAGGCCTCGACCAGACCTTTCCAACGACACGTCATTCGACCCCCTGCGACCTTCCTAAGCCGAGCTAGAGCACGAAATATAAACGCGTTTCCAAAAATTATCTCTGGCCAGGAAGGTCGCAGGAGGACACGGTTAGACGCATCCGAAAGGACTCGCCGAGACCTTTCCAACGATACCAAGGACTTGTCGCTGCGACCTTCCTAGGCCGAGATATTCTTTTGAGACACGTTTCTGTTTGGCTCCCCCTATCCGTCAGGGAAGGTGCTACCGCGTCGGTCGATACGTCGTCGGAAAGCTCTCGTCCAGACCTTTCTAAAGACACCCGTCTCGTCTCTCTAGGACGTTCCTACGCGGAGTTATAACGTTTGTCCGCCAGGCGGCGCTATTTCGAGATCGAGCGGTCATAACTCTGCGTAGGAACGTCGTAGAAAGACGAGAGTAGGCTCGTCGGAAAGGTGTCGTCCAGACCTGTCGAATGACACGTGTCTCATATTTTTACGACATTCCCACGCGGAGTTATACTTTTTGTCCGCCAGACGGCGCTATTTTGAGGAAGAAGTGGTCATAATTCGGGTTAGGAACGTCGTAGAGAGACGAGAGTTGGCTTCTCGGAACGGTCTCGTCCAGAACTTTCGAACCACATTTCGTCCGACACGCATTTTTGACGTTAAAAATAACTTTGTCTTTTCGCGTCGGACGTTACGTCGCCGAAAAGGTGTCGTCCAGACCTGTCGGATGACACCAATTTCGTATTTTTACGACCTTCCTAGACGGAGTTACGGCACTTTTAGTTTTCCACCGCTATGTGGCGCTATAGGTTTTGTTCTTTTGTTCATAACTCTGCGTAGGAACATCGTAGACAGACGAGAGTCAGTGTTTCGTAAAGCTGTCGTCCAGAGCTTTCGAAGCACATTTCGTCCGACACGCATTTTTGACGTTAAAAATAACTTTGTCTTTTCGCGTCGGACGTTACGTCGCCGAAAAGGTCTCATTCAGACCTGTCTAATGACACCGATCTCGTATTTTTACGACATTCCTAGACGGAGTTACAGCGCTTTTACTTTTTCACCGCTATGTGGCGCTATAGGTTTTATTCTTTTGTTCACAACTCTGCGTAGGAACGTCGTAGACAGACAAGAGTTGGTTTTTCGTAAAGCTGTCGTCCAGAGCTTTCGAAGCACATTTCGTCCGACACGTATTTTTGACGTTAAAAATAACTTTGTCTTTTCGCGTCGGACGTTACGTCGCCGAAAAGGTGTCGTCCAGACCTGTCGGATGACACCAATTTCGTATTTTTGCGACCTTCCTAGACGGAGTTACAGCGCTTTTACTTTTTCACCGCTATGTGGCGCTATAGGTTTTGTTTTTTTGTTCATAACTCTGCGTAGGAACGTCGTAGACAGACGAGAGTTGGTTTTTCGTAAAGCTGTCGTCCAGACCTTTCGAACCACATTTCGTCCGACACGTATTTTTGACGTTAAAAATAATAAGGTTTTTTCGCGTCGGACGTTACGTCGCCGAAAAGGTCTCGTTCAGACCTGTCGGATGACACCTCTCTCGTATTTTTACGACATTCCTGGACGGAGTTAAGGCACTTTGAATTTTCGACCGCTATGTGGCGCTATAGGTTTTCTTCTTTTGTTCGTAATTTGGCGTAGGAACGTCGTAGAGAGACGAGAGTAGGCTTTTCGGAAAGGTCTCCTCCAGACCTTTCAAATGGCACTTCGTCCGACATCTATTTCTGACCCTAAAATTTACTTTTTCTTTTCGCGTCGGACGATACGTCGTCGAAAAGGTGTCGTCAATACTCGTCGAATGACACCTCTGTCGTATTTTTACGACATTCCTGGACGAAGTTAGGGGCTTTTTACTTTCCGACCGCTATGTGGCGCTATCGGTTTTTTTCTTTTGTTCATAAATAGGCGTAGGAACGTCGTAGAGAGACGAGAGTTGGTGTTTCGTAAAGGTCTCGTCCAGACCTGTCGAACAACACTTCGTCCGACACGCATTTTTGACGTTAAAAATAACTTTGTCTTTTCGCGTCGGACGTTACGTCGCCGAAAAGGTCTCGTTCAGACCTGTCGAATGACACCGATCTCGTATTTTTACGACATTCCTAGACGGAGTTACGGCCTTTTTACTTTTCGACCGCTATGTGGCGCTATAGGTTTACTACTTTTGCTCATAACTTTGCGTAGGAACGTCGTAGAGAGACGAGAGTTGGCTTGTCGGAAAGGTCTCTTCAAGCGCCATTTTTTCACACTAAAATTAGGGTTAGGGAATTAGAGTTAGGGTTAGTAAATTAGGGTTTGGGTTAGGGTTAGGTTAGGGTTAGGTTAGGGTTAGGGTTAGGGTTAGGGTTGGGTTAGGGTTAGGGTTAGGGTTGGGTTGGGTTAGGGTTAGGGTTTAGGGTTAGGGTTTGGGTTAGGGTTAGGGTTAGGGTTTAGGGTTTGGTTAGGTTAGGGTTAGGGTTAGGGTTAGGGTTAGGGTTAGGGTTAGGGTTAGGGTTTGGTTAGGGTTAGGGTTAGGGTTAGGGTTAGGGTTAGGGTTAGGTTATAGGGCAAAAAACGAAGAGTGCACCCCCTCTGAAGTGCACCCCCCCAGTTATTTTCTAAACAGATTGTAGTAGAAAGTTAAAAGTTGGTATTTATACTAATTGGAGGACGCCCTTTCGAACGCACTCGGTTTGAACTCTCTAGCGCCACCACCGGTCGAGATGAGTAACTGCACCCCCCTTATATAAAGTAAAAATAGAAATTTTGACACTTCTTTATATAGTTTCGAGGACGCCAAACACGATGGCGTAGGTTTCAAGTCGATACGAGCTTCCGTTTTCGAACGCACCCCGGGGTGCTCTTTTAAAAAAAATAAAAAAATGTTTTTAAAGTAACATGAGGCACTTCATTATATAGTTTCGAGGACGCCAAACACGATGGTGAAGGTTTGGAATCGATTGGAGCTTCCGCTTTCGAACGCACCCCAGGGTGCACTTTTTTTTGAAAAAAAATTGACGTAAAAATGAACAAAAGGCACTTCATTACGTAGTTTCGAGGACGCCAAACACGATGGCGTAGGTTTTGAGTCGATACGAGCTTCCGTTTGCGAATGCACCCCGGGGTGCACTTTTTTTTGAAAAAATTTTTACGCAAAAATGAAGTTCAGGCACTTCATCGTGTAGTTTAGAGGTCGCTGAACACGCCTGTGAAGGTTTCAAGTCGATAGGAGCTTCCGTTCCCAAGTGCACCCCAGGGTGAAAATTTAGTCGAAATTTTACTAAGTCGAAATTCCAAAAATCGTTCACCCAGAAACCACTTTTCTATACGTATCTCGTCATTTGGAGTCGATTGGTATAGCATTCAGAAAACATTTTTTTGAAATCTCACTTTTCGACTTAGTGAAATTTTACTCGGACTAAAAATACGCTTTAAAAGTCTGAAATTGGACTCGCAATAACTCAGTCATTAAAGATGCGACAAGGTCGAGCCACATGCCGTTGGAAAGGCCTCGACCAGACCTTTCCAACGACACGTCATTCGACCCCCTGCGACCTTCCTAAGCCGAGCTAGAGCACGAAATATAAACGCGTTTCCAAAAATTATCTCTGGCCAGGAAGGTCGCAGGAGGACACGGTTAGACGCATCCGAAAGGACTCGCCGAGACCTTTCCAACGATACCAAGGACTTGTCGCTGCGACCTTCCTAGGCCGAGATATTCTTTTGAGACACGTTTCTGTTTGGCTCCCCCTATCCGTCAGGGAAGGTGCTACCGCGTCGGTCGATACGTCGTCGGAAAGCTCTCGTCCAGACCTTTCTAAAGACACCCGTCTCGTCTCTCTAGGACGTTCCTACGCGGAGTTATAACGTTTGTCCGCCAGGCGGCGCTATTTCGAGATCGAGCGGTCATAACTCTGCGTAGGAACGTCGTAGAAAGACGAGAGTAGGCTCGTCGGAAAGGTGTCGTCCAGACCTGTCGAATGACACGTGTCTCATATTTTTACGACATTCCCACGCGGAGTTATACTTTTTGTCCGCCAGACGGCGCTATTTTGAGGAAGAAGTGGTCATAATTCGGGTTAGGAACGTCGTAGAGAGACGAGAGTTGGCTTCTCGGAACGGTCTCGTCCAGAACTTTCGAACCACATTTCGTCCGACACGCATTTTTGACGTTAAAAATAACTTTGTCTTTTCGCGTCGGACGTTACGTCGCCGAAAAGGTGTCGTCCAGACCTGTCGGATGACACCAATTTCGTATTTTTACGACCTTCCTAGACGGAGTTACGGCACTTTTAGTTTTCCACCGCTATGTGGCGCTATAGGTTTTGTTCTTTTGTTCATAACTCTGCGTAGGAACATCGTAGACAGACGAGAGTCAGTGTTTCGTAAAGCTGTCGTCCAGAGCTTTCGAAGCACATTTCGTCCGACACGCATTTTTGACGTTAAAAATAACTTTGTCTTTTCGCGTCGGACGTTACGTCGCCGAAAAGGTCTCATTCAGACCTGTCTAATGACACCGATCTCGTATTTTTACGACATTCCTAGACGGAGTTACAGCGCTTTTACTTTTTCACCGCTATGTGGCGCTATAGGTTTTATTCTTTTGTTCACAACTCTGCGTAGGAACGTCGTAGACAGACAAGAGTTGGTTTTTCGTAAAGCTGTCGTCCAGAGCTTTCGAAGCACATTTCGTCCGACACGTATTTTTGACGTTAAAAATAACTTTGTCTTTTCGCGTCGGACGTTACGTCGCCGAAAAGGTGTCGTCCAGACCTGTCGGATGACACCAATTTCGTATTTTTGCGACCTTCCTAGACGGAGTTACAGCGCTTTTACTTTTTCACCGCTATGTGGCGCTA
>JAPMJR010000046.1:225000-297500 GCA_029783895.1 Triplophysa bombifrons | reverse complement strand
AGAGCATCATTCCTCAGGATGTTCAATGCTCTCAAGTTGTAAAAAAACATGCAAAATGATCTGGTCAGAATATGGCACAAGAAAATCACGGTTATTAACAACATTCACAAGTCGTATGTAGAGCCATTAACAAAAATACAAACATGCCGATGTATAATGTGCCCTGTTGCCGAAACGGCAACTGTACACAAAGAACTTTAAGAGGGCTTTTCCACTGGGTCAAACGTTTTTCATTAGTAACAGTTTCGATCACTGATGTAGATATCTTTGACATCATGGCTGATAACTGCACTCTTCAGAATGTAAACACACAATACCTCACCGCACACACCTGCCAAGAAATCTGGAGAGTTTGTAATCATGCTTTGCCAAATCCAGACTCCCATCCAAACCTACGGTAACCGTTACAGACTGTTTTTAGAACAGTTCAAACCAGTGGAAAACAGTCCTTTGATTCAGTGAATCCTCCAGATTTAGCAATTTGCGGCATAAGACCATTACAGTTCAATACAACACCTCCTACTTTGTACTACCAAAATGATTATTTAATACAGTTTGAATAATAAATGTGAATATACTTTGAAACCTGTAGTTAGTGTTCTTTCTGCAGTTTATATCAAACCACAATTAATGTCAGACTAGATATCTAGTTTTTAAACACATCTGCCTGTCACTCAAGTAAATTAAGACTGATTGGCTGCTTCAGATATGTTTTTTTAAGCTTTGGAGCAAAACTCTATTGGAAGGTAGATCTCCAAGAGTCAGATAATGATAAAGGACCGCCCTAACATGTACAGACAACTAGCCATTCAATAAAGACGACTAGTTAAAAGGCAAAATGACATTTCTGACAGTTACGACTTCACATTGAAGGTAAGAGGGCATTTCCAGTTCAAAAAGTATATGCGAGATCAAGAGTGTGTGGCTGCAGCGTTTCCTCTACACATCAATAAAGTTAAGATCCAATTTTTTGATAGACGACTGGCAGTTTCAGTAAAGGAGACAGACAAAAGTGAGCAAAGCTGCGCTGAAGCACAAGTAAAGAATAACAAACACCAGTAACATTCCATGTGTAAATGTTGCCTATGTTCTTGCTCAAACTCACATGTAGATGTGCAGGTCTTTACTCAAAGATTAGAGCTTCCACTGAGCAACACAACACTAGTTTAGTTTATCATCCTTGTATTAGAATACAACGAAATTACAGAGCAACTCCCCCTTAGTACAGTTAGCAATAAATCAATATTCCATTACAAAACACCAAGAGTACAAATATACAATCACAACAACCCAAATATTAAAACATTTTTTACAGTCTATTTAGTGGTGTTCTAGCCAATGGAAAAACTATCCCTGAAAATAGAAATTTGAGTCTTAATCGATCCAAGGCGCCTGCCTGAGGGCAACAGATTAAATATTTAATGGGCAGGATGGGAAAAATCTGACATGAACCAAGCCCTCCTGGAAAAGAGAGCTGAGATCTCAAGGAATGGGAGGGTACAACCAATAATCCTTTGAGCTGAATTTATGACCCACTGTAATAACTTGTCTCCTACTGAACTCTCGGCATACCACACCGTGATCGAGTAAGTGGACTGCTAAAATCACACCAGCAACCTTTGTTCCAACCCACAACTGTTAAACAGATCTTTCCCATACTTCAACAAACAGCATAAATAAATCTCAATAAGTTATAAACTAGAGTAAACTGTAGGCAAGCAGGGAGCATCAAGTATAACCAGACTGACAGTAAAAGGGTACTTAACATCAAAAAAGTATTTTTCATAGACAAAATTTTGTTTTTTAACGATGATACACTCAAACCGCATTAAGTCAAAGTTGTATGTATAACACTTTTTACAATGTATATGCAGTTACTTTGAAAAAGTAATCTGATTACTGATTATACCTCTAAAAAGTAACTTAGTTACTGTACAGATTTCTGGATTTTAAAAGTAACTAAATTAGATTACACGTTACTTTATCAGTTACATTCAGCAGTTGCCGCCAACACCCCCGCTGCCTCAACATTAAAATGACAATGGGTTTTGCCAACACTCACTTTATTGGACGTGTATTTTTAACAGAAAATGTCAGGAGATACATTGTTGACATTAAAGTTGAATATAAAGACTATTTCCTGAAAAAGAACATGTTTTTATTAAAAATAAAGATTTTCTTGATTTCACTTAACGGTCAAATCAGTCTTTCTTGACCTGACATATTTAACTGTTAACACTTTAATAATGGCAAAACATACTATTTATAATCTACATTATTTATAAATGTAACTATTTCTTTCTTTTTAAGATGTTTTATGAACATTGAACCTGTCTTTCACAGCATTCGTAATCTAACAGCGTCCAGGCAACAATGTCGACAATGCCAAATGGTTATCCGAACCACATCTGTATCAAAGGATAAAAATTGTCCTGCCACCAAGCTAACATGCAGACTATGTGGAAAGAAGGGTCACTTTGCTAAAGTGTTTAAACCAGCAGTAAGTGAAATGAGAGAGGTGGTAGTTCCAGACATGACTTTGCGTGAATAACAGTAATCCGTCTGCTGTGGAAGTAAGGAGGTGAGACATTCGGTACACATGGTTGTAGACACGGGTGCATCAGTTTCCATTCTTTCAAAAAGCAGTGTTCAAGAAACATCTCACAATACACGCTGACTAGACCCAAAAATCAAACATGTCTCTTACACCAAAGAGGACTTACCCGTGATCGGATGCTACTCAGCGACAGCGGAAATGTCGGTAAATGATGTAGTCCCTGTCATTTTTTATGTAGTTACTTCAGGATTTCCCTTACTCGGGTTGGATTTAATTTGATTGCCGAACCTGAATATTGCAAATGACAAAGTCCAATGCATTGACAGTGAAAATGAAATTGGGTCTACACCTACTCCTGCGATTGGCAGCCATGTGAACACTGTGTCACCCGGATCTGCTACTCACCTGGGTTGCGTGAAAGGATTTATTCACAAAGTGAAAGTTAACCCAACAGTGACACAAATACGTCAAAAGTTAAGCTTACCTCTTATGTGGTGGTGGTGGTGGTGGTGAAACATGGACACATGATGCTTTGTATGGACCTACGTGAACCCAATAAGAGTGTGATTATGGATTGTTACCCTTTGCCTCACATGGACGAGTTGTTTGCAGAACTAGGAGCTTCACACTAGTCAGATTGACCAGAGTTCTGCTTAACACCAGTAACATCTCCACACTGACCGTCGTAATTTGACTGCCTTCATAACACATGACTGACTGTTCCGTTTCACACAAGTTCCTTTTGGATTGGCTTCGGCACCATCAGCCTTCCAGAAAATTATGCAAACCGTCCTACGAGAGCTGGATGATGTAAAAAAAAGTACTTGGACGACATTCAAGTTTCAAGTTTATTTATTTATTTATATAGCGCTTTTCACAATGTGTATTGTTTCAAAGCAGCTTTACAGGGGCAAACAGGAAAAACAGAAAAGTTAAAACAGCACAGTGCATGGTATTTATACAACGAGTAAGATCATTCTAATAAATAATATCTAGTTTAAATAAATGAATGAATGCAGTCTCCCGGTGAGCAGGCCAACACTGCCCTGCTGTGGCGAGGAACCCAAACTCCAATGATTGATTAATGGAGAAAAAACCTCGGGAGAAACCAGGCTCAACCGGGAGGGCCAGATCCCCTCTGACGTGTCATAGCTGCACTCAGACTGCTGACATGTCGTTTTGGTTTAGCATTTAATACCAAATATAGTAACTTCAGCAATAATAAGACAAATAATCCGTCTTTGCTCTTGGTTGGGGATGTAGTGGTCTGAGCTGGGATGGTCAGATGGTCATATTTCTCTTGGCTGGTGGTGGAATTGCCTTAGATAGAGCTGGGATGGTCAGTCAGTCTGCAGCTGTAGCTGGCATAATCTCAAATTTGGGATGGGCATCTGTCGGTCATCTGGACATGGTGGAACTTCTTCGTACCTCGGGATGGGAATCCCGAGGCAGAGGTGGAAAGGGAATAAAGAGAATAATAAGCATAGCTGCTGTTCATTAACTAGGCATTAAGTGAAAGCTTGGCTGAAAAGATGTTTCTTTAATCTAGATTTAAATTGGGAGAGTGTGTCTGACCCTCGAATAGTATCATGAAGGCTATTCCAGAGTTTAGGTGCTACGTATGAGAAAGATCGACCCCCTTTGGTGGATTTAGTTATTCTAGGTGTTGTCAAAAGTCCTAAGTTTAGAGATCTTAGAGATTGTGATGGTTGTAACGTAATAAAAGCTCGGTTAAGTAAGTAGGTGCTAAACCGTTCAGGGCTTTGTAAGTAATTAAAAGAAGATTAAAATCAATACGATACTTAATGGGTAGCCAGTGAAGCGATGATAAAACTGGGGTTATGTGATCGTATTTTCTTGACCTAGTAAGAACTCTGGCAGCTGCATTCTGAACTAACTGTAGTTTGTTTATTGATGATACAGGACAACCACTAAGTAGAGCATTACAATAGTCAAGCCGTGAGATCACAAATGCATGAATAAGCTTTTCTGCGTCTGCAACACAAACTATTTCGTAATTTGGCAACATTTCTAAGGTGGAAGAAGGCTGTTTTTGTGATATTTGAGATGTGATTTTTAAATGACAGGTTGCCGTCTAATATAACGCCTAGGTCTTTAACTGTATTTGTTGGGGTAACAGTGCAGCTTTCAATTTGCAGGCTGTAATCGGAGATATTATGTTTACTTAGTTTGGGTGCTATAAGTAATATTTCTGTTTTGCTAGAGTTTAAAAGGAGGAAATTACTAGTCATCCAATGTTTTGGATCCAATCATCTGGTCTTGAGATATATAGCTGAGTATCATCTGCATAACAGTGGAAGCTAATTCCATGTTTTCTAATAATGTTGCAGAGGGGCAGCATGTATATGGAGAAAAGCAAGGGTCCTTAAACCGATCCCTGAGGTAATCCATAATTTACTTGCGTAAGATTTGACGATTTCCCATTTAAATGGACGTATTGATATCTGTCTGTTAAGTAAGATCTGAACCATTGCAGTGCCTGTCCCTGAATACAGATATAATTTTGTAAACGATCTAGTAGTATTTTGTGGTCTACAGTATCGAAAGCAGCACTAAGGTCAATATTACTTTGTAAGATACGGTGATTCTCAGGAGGCCCATGATAGACATCTCAGTGCTGTTCTTCAAAAGTTAGAGGTTGGCTTGCAGATTAACTTGGGAAAAAAGCTCCTTTAACCAGTCAAGCATTCCATTCCTGGTTCATGCGATTTCTAAAGGACTACGTCCTAGCCCAGATCACCTGACTACCATTGCGAAAGCACCTCAACCTGCATATATGGTAGGTATGGTTCCTAGGACTCGCATCCTGGTTCAACAAATTCTTTCAGAATTATGTTACTGTCGTTGAGCCGCTGAGGCAGAACGGATGTAAAAATGCCACAGCAGTGGAATGACAAGACTTTGAAGTTTTGAGACGCTCAAAACAATACTGCTGGAGAGCCCAACTCTTGCCATTTATGATCCTGCCCTGGCTACATTTGTTACTACTGATGCCTCAGACTATGGCCTTGGTGCAGTTACCATCTGATAGAGAGCTGAACGAGTGATATTCTTTGCATCCAGGATGCTATACACATCGGATCGGAAATAATTCACGGTGGAGAAGGAAGCACTTGCATGTGTCTGAAAAGTGGAGGACTTGTGTGGGGACACCGGTTCACTTTGAGGACTGATCATCAAGCTCTTAGTATACTTCTCTCCACAAAAGGTACGAACAGAGCTGGCATGAGAGTTGCTCGCTGGTCCAACAGGCTTCTGTGTTTCCAGTATGATGTTCAGTATCGTCCAGTTAAAAGAAACTGGTGGATTGTCTCTTTTCTGCAGTGGAGCCATACGGATACCGATGTGGCTACTGAATAGGATTTGATTGCTGAGGTTGATGAAATCCAGCCATTTTTGACTGCGTGCTTGCGGACTAAAGCTGAATGTGAGGGCTGCCCAGAGTTGTCTCTGTTGGGAAAAACGATTCAGTCCGGTTGGTCGAAACTGCAAAAGTCTGTCTCCAATGACTAGCGTCTCTACTTCCCTGTTAGACATAACTTGGCTAACTGGCTGTGGAATCCCAGTTGATCTTACGGGAACACCTTGTTCATCTGTCCCATGAGGGACTAGTATGGACTAAGCAGCGTCTAAGAGAGTTGTACTGGTGGCCACTTATGGATGATCTTGTTCACACCATCCTACTTGCGTGTGTGACCTGCCAAGCCACTGATAAATCTGCCAAAACGGTCACCGCTCCACTGCAACCTGTGGAGTACCTGGAAGGTTCATTTCAACATGTCGCTATCGACAGTGGGTCCATTTGAGAGTGGAGCTACAGTCTAAGTTTGTGATTATTCTGATTGATAATTTCAGTAAATTGTCAGAAGTTGGTTTTGCTTCCTCAGTAACTACACAGATTGTACTGAAGTTTCTGACCACCATTTATGCTCGTGAAGGCAAGCCTTGTACAAAGACAAAAGATAATGGACCGCAGTTCACTTCAGCTGAATTTGCAGTTTCTGAAATTGCAAGGAATCAAGCACATCAAAGCAAGTGTTTACCACCCTCAGGTGAATGGGGCCATAGAGTGTTTTAATAGGGTGCTTAAAGAATGTATTCAAGCATCCGAGGTCACTCAAACCCTGGAAATCTACGGTTCTGACTAATGAAGAGCTATCGGGCTCCAACCCATGCCACGACAGGTGAGACCCCTTTCCTGCTCCTGAGGGGCCGAAACATGAGAACCAAGTTGAATGTTCTTCCACCAGAGGTTGGTTCTGACCAATTAATTTAGGTCAGAGATCGTGTCAAATGCAGACAGACTAAAAGCAAGCACTACACCAATTGAAAGAGGATCTACAAAGTCTTCAGTAACCTCACATGAACATTGAGACTGCGAGAAAAAAGCAATAGTCAATTAGGTTTATTGAAATTATATTGTTTAGCGATGAAGTGCTAAAAATTTTAGAGTGAACTACTATAAATTTCAGATCCATGTTTTTACAAAGCTCCAACCCTAATAAAACACCTGAACCAGCCACTCAGTCTCAGTTCACTTGAGTTAGTCAGGTGTGTTATTGAGGTTAAGGCTAACTCTTTAAAAACTGATTTTAAAGAACATCCCACATAAATGCTTTCTGAAAGGTTAAAGCAGACCAAATATATATTTTTTTACCAACCATCATGTGGTTTGTGATGCACAAAATTAAGGCTTAATGTGCAGTAGAGGTTTACAAACAGTAACAGGATTTAGAAGTCTCGTCCGTTCAAAAAGCTTCGGACTGTAGAAACCAATATGCTGTAATAGCACTGGACTATGATAAAGGAATAGTTCACTTTAAAACATGCCCCTTTTTACTTTCCATAGTAGGAATAAAAATTACTATGGAGAGTGAACAGGGTCTTATTCTGAAGTGAACTACTCCTTTGACATTGGATACAAATTGCATAAACTGTTATTTACTCTAAAGAAACCAGAAATACCAAATAAAACAATACTTGCCTATGATGCATTGGCTGATTGGTTGCAAGACATAATTATGGGTGTGAAATTTTTCAAAACTCCACCACTATGAAGAAGCTCCAGATCTGCTGCCCACAACCCAGTCTCCATACAGGGTAATGTTCCACAGTACAGCCTGCAAGAGAAAGACACAGCGTTTAAATGAATGCTCATGCACAGTTAGTTCAGGATAGAAACAAATTACATCTGAAGGAGTTTGTGATACTTATTCAGAGTATGTCAATCTGGACATTTCAGAGAGACAAGAGCTAGAACGTCACTGATCACCAAATGAACAAATTCTGTATATACACACAAATTCTGCATCTAACCCAAAATTTACTTCCCTGAAGAGTTTAGATCAAACAACAATCGAACACATCTGGGATAACTGAAGTGAACTAAGGCTGTGACTGGCTACTTCCGATGTGTTTTCAGAGCAAAATTCTTCAAAAAGTGTATTACAAATAGAAGCTTTTTCCAGTTTAAGACAAAGCATTTTCTGTTTAGCGATAAGTATAAGAAAGATGAAGAGGCCTGATGGAGATGCAGTGTTACCCTATGCCAGTGTAACTTCAGTGTTCAATGTTTGAATGAAGACAGCTTTGGCAGATGACTGGCAGTTATACAGTTCCACTGGAGGCAGAGATTTACCTTATAACCTTATTTTAAAAGATTAGTGCACACAAAAACCTTAGACGACACTGACCAATGCCTCTTAATTTATTAATATACATGGATGCTTTAAATGGATCGAGAACTTCAAGAAATGCAAACCTTTCTGCATAGTTCACGTTAAAACCTGTATTAAAGAAAATTCTCTGGTAACACTGATCGAACATTCCACGGTTATGTTTTCCCCAAAAGCTATAGACAAAATATTTTTTCTAAGCATCACACTCCTCACCATGCATAAAATTATAGATCAAGTACATATTATAAAATGATAAAGACAGTCAAGTAGTAGGTCAATGTAAAAAGCATCAATAAAGTCTTAATACAGACACCAAAGTAACAGCAAATCTGTTAATTCCCTGACAACAGACAATGGGCAGTTCAACAGACAACCTGCTATGAACTGAAGCAAATGTTTAGTGACAAAACCCGAGATCTTTCCCAATATTCACTTTTTGTACCGGTCGGCAGACTTCAGAAGTTTAGATGTTGCTTTTTACACAAGTAAAATTTTAATACAGGAGCAGTCACTTCTGAGCAAACGTACTACAACTAATCATCTTACAAAATATTTGTCATAATTATACAACATACAAAGCACACAAATGTCAATTAACTTTGATCAACTAACAGAGGCTTTAGGATGAGTTATGGATCACGAAGTGACTAGCTAAATTTAAACCTTTTGTCTCTTTACTTCTGCAAAATTTCATTGTAGATCGCTAGAGTCTCTCACTTTCTACCGGATACAGGGAGGAGACAAACTCTAAAGTGCAAGACTACAAAGTGACCGTTTCTACAGTATATTTTGTCAGAGTCATTTGTGATTCTTTCCTGATGCTATTTTCAGTAGAACAGTGGATCGCACACATTGAGGTAAATGGTACTGCCATTTCATTGAAACCGATAAACATCCTGCCCATTAAATAAAAAACTTTCAAAGATTTGTTAAGCAAACCAAAACTACGAGACAAGAAAAGGAATCCAAAAGCTCATGACAACACCATCCAAAGTGAGTTTGCATAGTCATTCTTTCACAATGGAACAAAGGAGAATATCCTTTTTCTGCTTTGAGACAAACAGGCTATAATAGGACTAAAGACGAGCATTCAGTTTGGGTTAATAAAGAGTGTCATAAACAAGGAAATTACATCACAGAAAAGGCATGATGATGTAGCTGACAATGGTCCCAAGTACCGTGACTGGGTAAAATAATACAAGTGTTCAAAGGCATAGGACGACTTTCAGGAAAATACAAGAAAAAATTAGATTAGATTCAACTTTGTCATTACACATATACGAGTAGTGTAACGAAATGTAGTTTAGGTCTAACTAGAAGTGCAATTAGCAAGTAAAGGATATACAGTGTGAATAAATACATAATACAATATTAGGAAAATACTATACAATAGGCATGTACTATGAAAATATGACAGTCGGTATGTACTATGACAGTATATACAGAAGGCTATATACTGTGAACATTAATGTACAGGTGGTTATGGACAGATAACAATTAGACTATACAAGTGCAAGTGACTCAAGTGTGCATTAATTATAGACAGCTATTAAAGTTGCAGTGCAATAGATGAGTTAATGCGGTTATTAAAGGTACGGTGCAGTATATGAGTTAATGTGGTTACAGTGCAGTAGATGAGTTACTGTACTAAAACTAAAGGAACATGCAGAACCAGTTATACACCCAGCGGCACTAAAAGGAAGACTAAGAGAAACTAGATGCTCTGATAAGGGAAGGAGTTATCAGGAAAATTGAAGAGCCTACTGAATGGGTAAATTCTCGTTATAGTGGAGAAAGCAGGGGGAGATCCAAGACTATAGATCCAAAAGACTAAAGCGATACAATGAATACTACCAAATCGGACATGGCAAGTGCTATGAATGGAGCATGTTATATCTCGAAATTAGATACATTCTGTGGATATGCCAAATAGTACTTTTAAGAGGAAATCGCAAAGTTATGTACCTTTTACACACCATTTGGAAGACATTGTTTTCTAAGGTTACCTTTTGGCATCAGCTCCGTTCCGGAGGTATTTTACAAAACTGCAACAGCTTTTCGATGGAATTTATCAACGACGTGGTGGTCTGGGGCCGCACAAAAAACATGAAAGACTTTGCAATATAATGAACCAAGCAAAAAGAGGATTAAAATTGAATAAAATCAAGTGTCAGTTCAGTTTGAGAAATTATATTCCTATGTGAGAGACTGTATGAAGGGGCGCAACATGACAAGGAAAAATCAGAGCAATAGAGGAAAGGCCATAGCCAAAGGGGAAGTAAATACCTGCAGAGAGCCCTAGGATTAGTAAACTACCTGAGAAAGTTTGTTCCAAATTTAGCACCAAATACAAGTTCATTAAGGAATCTGTTGGTGATCAAGCACTGTGGCAATGGAAACATGAGGACGCCAAAGAGTTGATGTAGTTGAGAGCAGTTTAACCAAAGAACCCGTTATAAGGTTCTATGACCAAGAAAAATCAAAGTCTCCACAGATGCACTGAAAACTGGTTTGAACAGTTTTATTTCAAGAATACCGCAGAGTGGTCCCCAATCGCATAAGCTTCTTGCACGATGACCTCAGCGGATAAGAACCATGCACAAATAGAAAGACTTTGGGTGCAATGTTTGGCTGTGAGAAATGTCACGAGTATGTGTACAGAAGAGCAGTGATCTTAGAAACAAACCATAAGCCTCTCATAGCAATAACCAAGAAACCATTGGGTGAAGTAAAACCACTCATTCCAAGACTGATACCACGACTTCAGAAGTATGATCTCGCATTTGAGTTCACACCAGGTTAACACAGCAGCAAAAGCATTACAGAAACAGAGGTGCAGATCCATGTGAACTATCAAAGCGCAGATGCCAGTAGTTACCTTTCTGCCCATTTTCCAGATAACAAAAACTGAAAGATGATCATTTGAAAAGAGTATTCACATGCCTGGGGATGAAACACTGGAAAACCCATACCAGAATTTTAAAGAACTGTCAGTGCTTGATGTTCTAATAAAACAAAGATTGTGGTGACTAGTTCCATGAGAAAACAAAATGTCTAAACAAACTAGAGTACAAAACTACCATCGGTAAGGGTTCATGGAGTGAGTTAAATTTCACAAATGTGAAACATGATTCATTAAAACAAGACAAGCCCACTGGACAAGAAAGTTTTACGAGTGAGATGTGATTAACAGTTCGGACCGTTGGCCAAAGTGATAAGAGACTACACCTAGATCATACAAAGTGTTAATAAGAACAAGGAACAAAAATGAGGCGGAACATAAGACAAATGCTGAAAGTGCCTCAGAGACCAATAATCAGAGGAGGATACACTTCAAGCAACGGAAAAGCATCGGTTGGTTTAAATTAATGTACAGATTTAAAATTGTTACAGAGTTAAAGAATTACAAATTAGTACAGCTAAATGGTTTGTATTACTGAAAAAAAGAAAATTATTTATGTGATTGTAATGCCATCTAGTGCTCATCTTCGTGTAATGTAGCGGTACAGCAGATTTGAATACGGTTTTGTACCTGACTGTAGAGCAATAGTGCATTCTGAAATCTGGTATCCGGTGTATGAGCTTCAAACAATCTCTAGAAAGAGGCAATTGTCATAGCAGTTAAAAGACATTGGAGCAGCAGTGACCCACAGACTTCACATATGAAGAATGAACCAAAGAAACCAACCAAAAGACTTTAACATCTGGAATGGAGACACAGAAACAAGTTAAAATGCAAGAAAATTATCCAAGCACACAGGTCCGTTAAGGTTAAAGAGATGACATTAAACAAAACTTTGCTACACAATTTTATCTTTTACTGAACCCTAGGTGAAATACTTGGCATCAGAATAGTTTGTGTGGTATGAACATTAAATGCACAGGCTGCAAACAAAAATGTTCAAAACTTCTGGTTGTAGAGATACACCATTTGTTTCTAAAAATAACCCAGCATTAAAGAATGGACAATACTAAACATCTAGCAGGTTTAAAACATGACAATTCCTGGAGATTAACATTCTTATGGAACAAAGATCAAACACCAATGAAACATCTGAAACAGCCAATGCAGTCAAAAAAACAAAAGGATTGAAAAACACTGGCCAGTAGAAAAAAAGGGGAGAGGCAAAGTGCCGGGGAAGAGTAAAGAAGCGCATTTCGAAACTTAGCCAAAGAACATCAAGTTTATGAAAACAAGCAGACAAGAGACACAGAATCACGTTTGTATTTTAAGCATTTCTTGTCATTTTATTGTCTCAAAACCAGAATAAGGTTAAAACAGATGTAGAATTACCTGAATGGGAGACACACGTGACAGGTTAAATAATGCAGTAGCACTTCTACATTTGTTGATTGCATTACAGATCCACTTTAACAAATCGGAATGACATACCAATGTTAACAGTTCATGCACATCAATCCACAATTCCCCTCAAAAAAGTATTCATTTACTTCCCAATTTACAAAAAGAGGGTTTGAATTGTTGGTAACGTCACATGATGGAAATCTAAGATTAAAACTTGATTGTACTTGTTAATATGCTGGATGTACCTTTATGCCAAAGAAAAGATTCAAGAGAATCTACAAACACATAACAGCTACTAGATCTAAGGATCATTTTATAACATCAAGTTAAAATCCCTCCAGTTACCTCCAAACTAAAGCACAGAATGACCAGCAAAGTTATAAGAGCAACAGGATTACATGCAGGTTAACAAGTAGCAATCACAGTCAAAATTATGGCACTTCAGTTACTTCGAAGATGAAGAATACAGACACTTTCACATCACACAAAGCCAACAAGTGGAAACATCACACTCCGACCTAGGCGTATAAAAATCTCCTAACCCATCAATGGACACATCATACTTACCCACATCTGCAGAAACACTTACAGACTGGCCAGACCTATAAAAATCTGAACTGAATGGTACAAATAAAATCCCACTCCTTCCAAGGCCTATAAGAGAACAAAACCGACATAAGTAATTTTATTAGGAATTAGTCATTTTTACTAACCCCGTGTTGTGGTAGATCACAAGAATTAACACACTTGACTCTGAAAACAGACAAAAGTGATCAGTTACAAATAAAATACAAAAGTTCACCTTCTCCACTGAGGTAAAAGCAGCCTGCACATGACCCAAAGAGAGACTCACTGAAGAACCTTAAACATTCAAAACAAACAACTAATATAACCACTTCCAGACAAATGTGCATAAAACAGATGCAAATCATGTAAATGTGTTGTGTCACGACAGCATCACCCAACATTAAAATGATCACATCAGCTTTACCATCCATATCAGTAACCAACCAATCTAACAGCCGATGCTACAGCTTTTAAAGCTCTGTAAACCCCGCCTTCTCTTTTCATAACCAATCATTATCAGGGGAAACCTTTTAGCCAATGGGCTTTCAGTATAATGCTAGCGCTTCATTAAAGCTGCTTATCTGATCAGGTGAACCTAATTAAAACAACAGTGAGAGAAGCCTGGCAGAAAAAGTGGGACATCTATAACAAATGATGACATTATTATAATATTCAGAAATCGATTAATGTCAAGGTTTTTAAATGTAAATTCAGAAGAAAGAAGTGATTTTATCTAGATTAAGACTTGGACATAATGGTTTAAAATCAACCCTGTTTTTAACGGGAAAATGCATATCATATAATTGTGATGACTGTAACTGTAAGGGAAAGGGTGAAGCTTAACTTATATTGATGAAATGCTTGTTACATTTTTTAAATGATTGTCTTTTAGTTTATTCTGATTATTACAACTATGATAATACTAACGATAATCACACAATTCAATTAAATCGCTTACATCATTGGGATTTTAAAAAGTAAACTGAAGGTGGGTGACATTGTTGCATTTGCAACGATTGACCAACACGCGATGTTTCCATCTATTTAAAGTTTCCATCTTCCATTTCTTTCTCTTATCAAAGTCACTACTAACATTGGGCCTCATTCATCACAAATGATACAGTATGAATAACAGCCACGCAAATTACGTATCTAGGCATGTTGTGGAATCTTCTGAAAATGGCCACCTGGTGGCGCCTGAGAGCTCTTTGACGGCACTGCCTTTTCCCGAAAACGCGTAGGCTTCTATGAATTAGAATATCCGCGGTAAACGTGTTACGAATATTTTATTTTGAAGAATATTACTGAATATAAAAATGTAGTGATAAGCAATATTAAATTCTCCATAGGTGTTTTATAAAAGTGTGATAGTCGGGCAATGTAGTGTTTGTCCCCCCCTCCTCCACTGTGACTCGGCTGTGTAAAAAAGAACAGTAGTTATCTCTCCGTTTTACTCGAAGTAAATGAGCATTTATTATTTTACCTATGATTCTTCTTTTTTCTATTACTTCTGAACCCCTCTCAAAAAAGATGTTTTGAATGTTTATTGTTTGCTATCAATATTTGTATTAAAAAGTAAAAAACGGAAAAATATATGGTAACAAAAATCGTGAAATATCATTATAATACACAGTGCATCAAAATATAGTGTCATCAGTTTGTCTAAACGAATAAAGAACGTTTTTATGATTCCGAAAATATAGGTCAGAAAAAAAAACTGCTCACGTTTCAAGAATGAGGCCCATGACCATTGACAGTAGAAGATGTGCGATCATCACATGGAAACGATACTGATACACGTCAATCGAAATTAAACTCCTCACATTTTTCTTTAACCAGCAACGGAAACGGAACAGAAAAACAAACAAGACACTATCTGTTTTTCCCAAATAGTGTTTTATGTAACAGCTAATGTTTCCTGTATAAATACAGAAATACAAGTGTCTGTATGAAACAAGCTTTAACAGAGAACAAAATAATTACACTCATCACAAAAACAACTCTGTCAGCCCCTTTTACAAACCAACCTATAATCAGAGTCTATACATTCATCTCTAAAATGGAAAAAACAATAAATAAACTTTGGTGGTTTAGCTGACAGTCCTGTATTACATAAAAACAGCAAACACTTCTGACATTAAAATGTGTAACCTTTTTTCCTTTAAAGTGAACAATAACCGCAGCTCTGAAAAAACACATACACACACTAACAGAACACGCAAGTGTCTATCACAGACACACACACACAAAAATAGTGTCTACCAAAAAGACACCGTACTTCAAACGATTTGAAATATAAACTCACATTTATTGCTGAGGATATAAACTCACATTTCATCTGAAAACTGATGAAGACTTCAACAGACATAGATGTCGTGTATAAAAGTGTCATTTCAACTTTCATTCAACTGTGTGTGCATTTCAGTTTAGACCGAGACTCACATCCAAATGCTCAACATTCGGCAGGACTCTTACACATCAAAGCTGTGAATTGTCTTTCACATCACATCCAAAGTAAAGGAAATAATACTTAAAACCATCGTAGCAGCTAAAACAAATACTTGATATTTAGAAAACAAATAAGTGGCTGAATTGAACGATTATAACACTTTGAAAACAGAGGTCATTGTCAGCACAGGTAACAGCACCGCCGTGTGTTCATCACTTGCAGCGTCAAATCAGGAAACCAAAACTAGAAGATTCACCATCAGGATTTGATCTTCCACAGCTGTGAAGGAAAACAGATAGTGAACAAATTTGCCGACAGAAAAAGCAGCTCTGCACAGAAACCATCAGCATCCAACAGCCCCGACCTTAAGATTGAAGCCCAGCAGGTCACTGATGACCCCCGACACGGCCGACAGAATGACCACCTGAGTGATGTTGTACAGAAGCGGGTTCATGGTGAGACCATATAAACGAAACGGAGCGTCTAACTCCTGAAAGACACAGACGGGTACACAGACTGTCACTCCCTCTTCTCTTGACCGTCAATGATCAATAAAACCCTTTTCTTCATTAAGAGGGTTCAGAAGTCTGATTTCATTCCTAAATGCAGATCGTCTGTGTGTGTGTGTGTGTGTGTGTGTGTGTGTGCGTGCGTGCGTGCGTGTGGATACCTTTAATAATTTGGTGGCCAGTTTGAGGACATTGTTGACCAACGTTACTTCTTCTTTCTTATTTTGTTTCTTCTCCATCTTCAAGTACAAATTAATCTGAATGAAGTAGAAACACATCAATTTAGTATTCTGGGATTGTGTGTGAGCATGAGTGTGTGTTTGTGTGTTTGTGTGTCTGTGTACCTGTTCTGTCAGTAGCATGCTAGTATTGTATATGCTAGATATGTATTACAGAAAAGCAAATGTACACCAGGTGTGTGACTAACCTGATGAAACGGGAACTATTTCTTAGAGGAAGAACAGGCGGCCGAACCGTCGGCGTCCGTCTCGCTCGTGCAGGATGAGCGGCACTCGGCGCAGTGCAGGAAATCTTCCCACAGCACATCCTCCATCTCCTAGCCGTGCAGCGCACTCTCCGCTTCCTGCTCCGTGATCTCGAGCAGCGGGAACTGCAACTTGTTCCTGATTTCATCGTCTCCTGAATAACACGAGAGAAATGAATGTGTGTGTTTGTGTGTCTATTTTCCATGTGCCTGCGAGCGTGTTTGTACCTCTGTAGGATAATGTTTTTTATAGTGATGTGTTTTTCTGTTGCGTAGCGTGCAGTCGCTTTTCTTGTACTCCGCTCCCCTGCACAGGGTGCTGTAGTTCTCTGGGTCTTCTTCACTGGGCGCTTCATCGGACACGTTCTCTGCACCACGCATCTCTTCGGCCTCCTGCAGGCACCACAAGACAGAAATGCGCTTCAGTCACAGCCGTTTGCCCAAGCTCACGGACGGACATGAATGTGAGACGATATCTTGCTGGCAGGTGTGGGGTGTTCCAGCAGGTCTCTTCTCCACACAGCAGGTTGCAGTGCGGCTGGTGAAACTGTAGCCCTTCCTCGCTGCTTTTACTGGTGAAACGTCCGTCCAGAGACACGTATCTGTTGTCGGTCTCCGTTGACTTATCGATGGACTGCTTGGACTTTTTAGACCTACTGGAACGACAACTAGAGAACATGAGCAGAGCAGCCTGAAAGGTTTCTGTTACCACCTCAGTGTGGGCTGAATCAGCCGTATATAAGGCCAAGTTCAAACATGGAGCAAATGAATGAAACGGCTACAAAATACCTTTTCCAGCGACAGACACACAGAACAAAAGCGAACCGTTGTGTCCGTCATTTATGCAAGCAAATGTGTTTTTGGCAAAGGGATGTTGCAGCCCGGGAGAAGATAATGAAAGAGACAGAAATACACACTCCGCTTTAAAGATACCATGCCAGAAATCTCTGAAGAAAGAGCTGAGGCCGTGGGTGCCAGCAGAGACAGAGCTGTGGAGCGCTCCCTCCTGAGCGTTATCAGTAGTGCTAGAACCATCAGCTTCTCTTTGAACCTCCAAATGAGCGGATTTCCTCAACTTCCTTCAGCGAGAAACATTATAAGTGCAGAGCACTTAGAAAAGTCCAGAACATTGTCATATTTGGCTTCAGAGCTCCCAAAGTAAAGAAGCAAAGGCAAAAGCTTGAAAGATCCCATTAGAGCATCGATTTTACGAGTGGTTTACGATAAAGTTTGATGATTTCATGTGCAAAGACACGAATCTCACCTGCGCCTCTTGCCGTTGCCGCAAGTTCTTGTCCGGAGGCACCTGAAGCGCCTACCGGAAGGCAGTAGTGTAAACAGTCTATGAGCGGGATGAGAGGAGTCCTTGAGAATGCTGCAAGCTCGACGCAGAAAGTGTTTCTTCTGGATGTCCTCAATGGAAGAGAGTGTAGTCCCTGTGATGCGCTGGGCTGTTTTCACCACCCGCTGCAGTGCCTTGCGCTCAGCAACAGAACAGTTCCCGTACCAGACTGTGACACAGTTGGTCAGGATGCTCTCTATCGTGCAGCGATAGAAGTTCACCAGGATAGTTGAAGACAGTTGGTTCTTCTTCAGTGTCCTCAGAAAGAAGAGACCCTGGTGAGCCTTCTTGACCAGGCATGAGGTGTTGGTGGTCCAGGACAGGTCCTCTGAAATATGGGTCCCCAGGAACTTAAAACTGGAAACACGTTTAACAGCCATCCCATTAATGTGGATAGGGTCGTGTGTGCCTCCTTTCGCATTCCTGAAGTCCACGATGATCTCATTTGGCTTGGAGGTGTTAAGGAGCAGGTTATTGTTTGAACACCATGTGGCCAGGTGCCAGACCTCCTCCCTGTAAGCAGTCTCATCGTTGTTGCTGATGAGACCAATCACTGTTGTATCGTCTGCAAACTTGATGAAGGAGTTAAATCCGTTCACTGGCCTGCAGTCGAGTGTGAAAAGGGAGTAGAGAAAGGGGCTTAGTACACAGCTATGTGGTACATCAGTGTTGAGGGTGATGGAGCAGATGTGGCCTAACCTAACAAGCTGAGGCCTGTTCGTCAAGAAATCCATAATCCAGTTGCAGGTTGAGTTGTTAATGCCTAGGTTTCCAAGTTTGATGATTAGCTTGGAAGGGATGACGGTATTGAATGCAGAGCTGAAGTCTACAAACAGCATGAATGCATAAGTGGCCTTATTGTCCAGATGTGTGAGCACGCAGTGCAGCGCCATGGACACTGCATCATCTGTGCTCCTATTGTTACCGTAGGCAAATTGGTATGGGTCCAGTGTGGATGGTAGAGAGTCTTTTAGGTGTGCCAGGAAAAAAAGTATAAAAAGTATTCAGAAGTATTCATAGGAACAGTAGGAATGTAAGTTGACATATGTGTATCAGTGGAAACATCGGAGAACACATTTAACAAAATAATTGCATACAAATCAGTTTGTGATGATGATTTGATGTCATAATCGGTATATCTGTTCAAGGATTATTCACATAAATGCACTTTGTCATTTTAAGCATGTTTAGAGCACATTTTGAGCACTTGTATCAATGTAAAATCCAGCAATGTTTCTGAGGCCTAAAAACCAGAGGCCTGAAAGTTCGTGACATGTTGTTCTCTCGTAACCTTGGGTACTTTTCCACTGTTTATTGGGCATGATCCAGCAGTTTTTGATGACTTCATAAGTATTTAAATTTTGCCCACTAAATTTAAATACAGTTTTAAAAAAAGACAATAACGATCGAACCACCATTAGATACGTACCTCGTTGCCTACGAAATAAACGTGGCTGATCAAAAGCATTGGATGACGAAAATAAGAGATAACGTGAATTTACCTGATTGGTTTTTGAGGAGTACTCCTCTCAGAAGTTTTGCTATAACAGTAGGCTGGAAGGCACTGGCTTTTCAGATGCTCTGGGGAACATCTCACGTTTTTTAATTAGAACAAATAAAGTTAACTCTTTGACACCTGGACCTTCTCTGTATGAGAGATTTTTTGAACGGCAAAATTAAATTTTGCCACATCAATATCTGTATAAATTGTGTTCATTTTAAGTTCCCAGTTGGAGGCGGCAGTGAAAGGTGTTTTCTCCCCGTTCGTCTCATACCCAAAATAATACAGTAGTTTCAAACGACGGTGAAACGCATCCGATTGCGGCACCAGAACAAAAGTGAGACCCCTACCTAACAGCTCCCTCTGTGGGCCCATGAGTCGTAAGTATCTAGACAAATTAATAATGTTATTGTGGGTAACTTCTAAGGTAATGTCCCCTACTCCATTTAGCAGTGTAAAGACTTCAACCAGAAATCAACCATTTCCAATGCGGTCTCCTTTGTCCAGTGAATGTGGTCCACTTTAAATCTGGAAGAGCTCAAATGCTTCAGGTAATTTGTGTGATCTTTGATGTACGTGTTTAAACTTTAGGTTTTCCTGCTGATATTTGGGAAATAAGGCAGAAAAATGAATCAGTGGTGTGTAGATATTGGCATATGGAAAGGCTATTTTGGTGGCTCTCCATACTCCCTGTAGTTGTTTGATGGCGGTTCTCAACGTTCTGATCCCTGTTGTTAATACCCACAGATAATTAATCTTTAACAGAGAGATGAATGAATAAAATAAAACTGCCACACATTGAAAACTGCAAAATCACAAATAGGAAACTAACCTGGTTCAGAAAACCCAGAAACAAAGCTAATCTTGGAAATATTTTTACTTGTAGAAACAATTCCACTTACTTACTAGTAGTGTTGTAGTCGAGACTACCAAATCTGAGAACAAGACAAGTCCGCGACCCTGAGGTGTCGAGACCAAGACTAGCCCAACCCTGCGTTCCAATTCGCCTACTTCTACTAGCCCTTATAGTAGGTTGTGTTGGAAGAGAAGTTACTTTTAAGTGCACACTGGGACCAGTGGCGGCTGCTGGTCTTTCAAAGTGGGGAAGCTCATTTCACAATGAATGAATGAACAAACGATCTAAAAAAAGATATTAAACTCGACGGAGGTAATGTGGGAATTACATTAAACTGAAACAAGGAGTGTGGTGTATAATTGGGTGAAATGTATGATGAAAATTGGCTAGAAATTTCGGAAAGCAAGTACCAAGAAATAGGTTGCAGCAGTTTGTCTTAAGACTACAATTGCAAAATCCGCAATGGGACTGAGATCGAATAGCTTCAGCGTCAGCGACTTTTTATAGAACAAAATTGCTGTCAATCAAAAGGAGATGGAATCTTTCGACAGACCCTCCGATCATCACGCAGACGCTCGGAGTCCGGGCCAGCCCACTCCTCCATTCATCCCAGAGACGCTGAGCGTCAGTGGGCGGGACATAATCGCAGCATTATCCAATGACCGTCTTGTTTCTAAGCACTAAAAAAAAACTGTTTAAAGCAGCCCCATTGAAGTCAATGGGCGCTGGGCTTCAAGAGAGTAATGCACTGTACGCTACGGGAATGAATGAGAAGGAAATCGAGTCAGCCGACCTAAGTAGCTGATTCTTAACGAAATTGTTTTCGATCGAGATGAACGTGTTAAACGCATTTTTAGTCAATAAAATGTTAACATAATAGTACATATATTTGACCATTCATTTTTTGACAATTATAGGGGAAGCTGAGCTTCTCTTGCAGTCTTAAATAAATCGCGACTGACTGGGACATACTAACAGGACGTGGAAGTTGTTGCCTAGACAACATTCAACGTGACGGACATCTGCAAACATCTCTTCTCACACTCCATGGCAGCAGATGAACAAAGCTATCCTCTAATAACAGTCATCAAAACTCTCAATCGTTACCACAATACACCAAACAAACAAATAGGAGAACACAGAGGATGGAACTCCTTTTAAATCCGTCCAAAACCCCACCTTCTGCCTTCATAACCAATCATCGCTCAAACAAACAAAAAGATATTGGCACATCATTATAATATTGTCACGGGTGACAAATAATCCCCGGAATTTATTCACGAGAGAAGCGTTTCCGCGGGGATACTCTCAGTGTAACACTGGCCCCGGGCCTGTGTGTGTATCTGTCGCCATGGCAACTAACCGGTAGATTGACAACAGGTGTGGGCACTTCACTCTGAGTGTCTGATTGAGGCCACGCCAGTATTCTTGAGAGGATAAAACACAAGGGGAAGAGAAGGCTGTGAGCGGTGTTGTGTTGTGTTGTGTTGTGTTGTGTTGTGTTGTGTTGTGTTGTGTTGTGTTGTGTTGTGTTGTGTTGTGTTGTGTTGTGTTGTGTTGTGTTGTGTTGTGTTGTGTTGTGTTGTGTTGTGTTGTGTCCCGGTGATCTGGAGTGTTCTCTCCCGTTGGGAAATGTCTGTGGAGTATTACAGCTGAAGAGTTATCGTGAAGAAAGAGGAGTGTGGCTTGCGGGATCCGAGGACAGTAAGAGTGGAATTTGTCGCCTGGACTGAGCACTAAAACTGAAGTGGTGTTGAGAATTAGAATTAGCGTGGAGCACGAGGGAACTAGTACACCGAGTGGATTGTTGATCTGGCTCTAACTTCTGTCCTCCCCTTTTGCTGAATGTGGTAATAGCTGCACCCGTCTTCTGCTTTTCTCTGGAGAGAAATTTACCCTTGCAGGGACGAGACTTGATCTGGCGGGAGAAGGACCGGAGGGGTGACTGCTGGCCCTAATGCACGGTGTGCGAGTGAGATGGAGTACTTGAAGTGACGATTCACACGGTTTGTGTTATGGAGTGAGGTTTATTGTGTGGAGAAGAAATAGTAGTCTGCTGTGCACTCTCCTCCCAGTCTTTCATCTGCTGTCCCCAGGAAAAGGCTGTATTGTTCCAGTGTATAGCGGAAGTGGAGTGTTCCGCTCAAAGTGTCCTCTCTGCCTGGTGGACTCCTTGTCAGAAGGGAAGAAGGTATTTCAGCTGGATGTTCGTAGACTGTTGAACAGTTAACTACTGCTGTCCGGAGCTTGATTCTGCCTGTCCCAGCGAAAGCCCCGCTCAGCTCTGCATGAGTCTGTTGCAGCTCTGAAACCCATCAGTGTAGGGTGAAGTACCCGTCCACTATTCGCCACTGAGTCTGGCGTCAGCGCCAGAAGGGAGTTGAACTTTGACCCACCTGTTCCCTTGAGACACCCAACTGTCTCTTACTCACCATTGTGAGCCCGGCGTCTGTGCCTGAAGGAAGTGAGTCCCGATCCACACACCCACTTAGGATACCCACCGTCTATTACTCACTACCGTGAGTCTGATACCGTCGCCTGAAGGAAGTGAGTCCCGATCCACACACCCACTAGGATACCCACCGTCTATAACTCACTACTGTGAGTCTGATACCGTCACCTGAAGGAAGTGAGTCCTGATCCACACACCCACTAGGATACCCACCGTCTACTACTCACTACCCTGAGTCTGATACCGTCGCCTGAAGGAAGTGAGTCTCGATCCACACACCCACTAGGATACCCACCGTCTATAACTCACTACGGTGAGCCTGATACCGTCGCCTGAAGGAAGCGAGCCCCGATTCACCTACGCACCTGTGTGGTCCCGGCTGGCCTGCAACTTACCACGGTGTTGCTTGAATTCCTGGGAAGAGGAAGGAGGAGGATTTTAGATTAGGGTTTTCAAATTACTTTTAATATTTATTAAAGCTTGTGATTCTTTTATTCTCGTCTCCTGTCTCCTCTGACACGCTCCTCAGGGGGATCCTAGTCTAGGGGTGGGTCCAGTCTGGCTTGACCCACTCCGACCTGTGACAATATAATAAAACACATAATTGTTGCAACGGAAATACATGACTCCTAACTCTTTATTTAATGACACGGTATTGCTGTTTAAAACGCTAAAATCCTAAAGTTGACCACATTCCAAACCTATCCCACCCAGCACTAGACGTCATTTGGACGTCTTTTTCTGGGCTAAATCAAGTCGGCCCGTCCTGGCCGTCTTTTAGCCCAAAAATCGACGTCGAAATTTGGTCTTTTTTTGGTCCGTCGAAATTGGGTCGAAATCAGTCCAAAAATCGATATCGAAATCTGGTCTTTTTTTGGTCCGTCGAAATTAGCCCAAAGATCGACATCGAAAATTTGTCTTTTTCGTACGTCTAAATTTCGTCCAACTTTAGTCCAAAAAAAATCTTTGAAAATTGGCCGTTGTTAAATCCGTTCACATTGACATGAAAAGAAAATCACATTGCAGTAGTTTCTTGATAAAAACGGCTGCTAATTTATTTTTATAAAGGGTTTTCCCCGCTTCATGATGCACATACCTTTCAGACGTTTCTTAAGGTTGGTCGATTTGTTGTTAATAGTTGCTCATAATGTTGCATTCGTGAGAGTTTCCCTTACTTATCACGCAACCGTTCTCCTCAATTTAAAGAGTTGTCACAGGTCGGGATGGGCCAGGCCGGACTACGCCCACCCCTGAACCAGGACCCCCTCGAGGAGCGTGTCAGAGGGAGGAATCGGAGACAGAATAATTTCAACAAGTTTTATTTAAAAGTAAAAGCAATTTGAAAATCCTAATCTAAAATCTTCTTCCTTCTTGCCCTCAGGAATCGAAGGTGAACAGTGCAACAACCAGGGTCTCTCCCGCTCTCTTCCTCAGTGCGGGCCCTGTAGTGGATGGGGCAGTGGGCAGGTAAATTGTCAGGTAGGTCTTTCACAGGTGGAGATGCAGTGAACAGGCGAACGGTCCGGTAAGTCTCTTCTGGTAAGTAAATATTTCCAACCTCCCTTCCTTCTTTCACAGGTGCAAGAATTGAGGCAAATGGTTATCAGTCGAGTACGTATGCAGCAGGTCCACGGTCTTATGGTGGGACGGCTGGGGAGTCTTCCTTGGGTAAGTAAGTGATTCCAACCTTCCTTCCTCCACAGGTACGAGATCCGGAGCAGATGGCCGTCGGTCAGGTACGTATACGGCAGATTCACAATCTGATGATGGGGTGGCGAGGGAATCTTTACAGGGTAAGCGAATAATTCCAACCTCCCTCTCTCCACAGACACAGAAACTGGAGCAGATGGATACTCCAGACAAAGTGTACCAACCACGTTCGTAACAGAAGGACAGCCACTTCTCTCAGCACAGGTGACTATAAGGATACAGTAGACTCGAAGTCGACCGGTTGCACAGGGCTCCTACTGAGACAGACAGAAGGGATACTTCAAGCAAGCATACAGTTCACATGAGTTGGAAGGGGACGAACACTTCTCACGATACAGATGAATTGCGGGAATTCAGTAGACTCAAGTCGACAGGCTGAACAAGACCTCTTCTGGCATAGATGAAGTGGATATTCCAGACAGAACGGGCCGGCTTTACGTTCACAGCAGAGGGACAGTCACTTCTCCCCACACAGGTGGGCTCCCAGGTTACAGCAGACTCAAAGTCGATGGGCTGAACGGGACCTCTACTGGAGCAGACAGAAAGGATGCTTCACACAAGGTATACAGTTCATATGCATACAAGGGAGTGAGCACTTCTCACAGTACGGCTGCGTTGCAGGAATACAGCAGACTCAAAGTCAGCGGGCTGAATGGGACTTCTACGGAGACAGACCACGAACAATTCAACAGGGCATCTCGTCTCTTATTCACTCAAACAGAGGGGTTAATTCAAATTCCAGATGATAATTCCTCAACATCCACTCAGTTAGAACAGATCAATGACACAGAACTCTCACTATTGACAGTAGACCAGCGTAGCACAGGGAGAGTGCACGGCAAAGGGAATGTATCTTCCACACACACAGCAATTCCACTTCTAGCATATAATGTGGGGGAAACGTCAATCTTAGGCACTGCAATCTCACTTCACGAAGTGCAATTTAAAGCCCGCACTCACCCTTGGGTCTCTGTCCGAGGGGACCGCGTTCATCAATGCTGCAAAGGATATTTCGGGATGTTTTTCTTCACAAACACAGGCAGAGTTCACATCACCATTTATAATGGAGAAAGAGATAGGAAGTCGGTAATGAATCAGTACAATCCACTCAGTGACATTTATGATCGTGATCCACACACTCCAAACCACATCCAATTCAGTGTCGAATACATGCAATTACGAGACTCAGTTCTCGATTACTTAGCTCCTCTCCAATGCAAACAGGATATTTCACTTTCCCTCTGTTGCCCTCGAGTCCCTCATCAAGTCAACACTCTCCTCTTCATTCACCCGCACTCCAATAACTGCAACCACTCGATAAAACGACTTCTCACGGGAGAGAACCCCCCCACAGTCTCTCTTCACTGGCTTTTTTATATCCTTCTCAATGCCCACATGGCTTCATCATGGCTCTAAATTAATTTCCCACACCTGTTTCCAATCGGTCATTTGGGGTTGTCATGGCAACAGACGCAGACACAGGCCTGGGAACGGTGTTACACTCAAAGTGTCCCAGCGGGAACACAGCTTCAACGGGAATAAGTTCCATATACCATTTGTCACACCGTGACATACCCCCCCGCCAAACCGTTCTAGTCCCGAGAACGGTCTCCAGACACCCAGTCTCCATAAATGGCCTGGACAGTTGCTCGGGTTGCTTCCGGAGCCGCCTGAACTTCTCTTCTCGCTTCTCCGTCCAAGGAGTTTAGAACAAACTGGACCTTCTGTGGGGCGCTCAGACCTTGAAGCCCCGCCAGGTACTCTACCTGGGTCTTCCACATCGACAAACTCATCTCAGATCCCGGGCCTCCATACTTCGGAGCCCACGGAGCCCCCATGAAGATCGGCATGACCGGTTGCCGCACCCCGGGCTCTTCCTCTTCTGCCATCTCAACCTCTGGTCGCTCAACTCGAGGTAGACCCTGCCGACTACGCCAAAAGTCTGTCACAGGTCGGGATGGGCCAGGCCGGACTACGCCCACCCCTGAACCAGGACCCCCTCGAGGAGCGTGTCAGAGGGAGGAATCGGAGACAGAATAATTTCAACAAGTTTTATTTAAAAGTAAAAGCAATTTGAAAATCCTAATCTAAAATCTTCTTCCTTCTTGCCCTCAGGAATCGAAGGTGAACAGTGCAACAACCAGGGTCTCTCCCGCTCTCTTCCTCAGTGCGGGCCCTGTAGTGGATGGGGCAGTGGGCAGGTAAATTGTCAGGTAGGTCTTTCACAGGTGGAGATGCAGTGAACAGGCGAACGGTCCGGTAAGTCTCTTCTGGTAAGTAAATATTTCCAACCTCCCTTCCTTCTTTCACAGGTGCAAGAATTGAGGCAAATGGTTATCAGTCGAGTACGTATGCAGCAGGTCCACGGTCTTATGGTGGGACGGCTGGGGAGTCTTCCTTGGGTAAGTAAGTGATTCCAACCTTCCTTCCTCCACAGGTACGAGATCCGGAGCAGATGGCCGTCGGTCAGGTACGTATACGGCAGATTCACAATCTGATGATGGGGTGGCGAGGGAATCTTTACAGGGTAAGCGAATAATTCCAACCTCCCTCTCTCCACAGACACAGAAACTGGAGCAGATGGATACTCCAGACAAAGTGTACCAACCACGTTCGTAACAGAAGGACAGCCACTTCTCTCAGCACAGGTGACTATAAGGATACAGTAGACTCGAAGTCGACCGGTTGCACAGGGCTCCTACTGAGACAGACAGAAGGGATACTTCAAGCAAGCATACAGTTCACATGAGTTGGAAGGGGACGAACACTTCTCACGATACAGATGAATTGCGGGAATTCAGTAGACTCAAGTCGACAGGCTGAACAAGACCTCTTCTGGCATAGATGAAGTGGATATTCCAGACAGAACGGGCCGGCTTTACGTTCACAGCAGAGGGACAGTCACTTCTCCCCACACAGGTGGGCTCCCAGGTTACAGCAGACTCAAAGTCGATGGGCTGAACGGGACCTCTACTGGAGCAGACAGAAAGGATGCTTCACACAAGGTATACAGTTCATATGCATACAAGGGAGTGAGCACTTCTCACAGTACGGCTGCGTTGCAGGAATACAGCAGACTCAAAGTCAGCGGGCTGAATGGGACTTCTACGGAGACAGACCACGAACAATTCAACAGGGCATCTCGTCTCTTATTCACTCAAACAGAGGGGTTAATTCAAATTCCAGATGATAATTCCTCAACATCCACTCAGTTAGAACAGATCAATGACACAGAACTCTCACTATTGACAGTAGACCAGCGTATCACAGGGAGAGTGCACGGCAAAGGGAATGTATCTTCCACACACACAGCAATTCCACTTCTAGCATATAATGTGGGGGAAACGTCAATCTTAGGCACTGCAATCTCACTTCACGAAGTGCAATTTAAAGCCCGCACTCACCCTTGGGTCTCTGTCCGAGGGGACCGCGTTCATCAATGCTGCAAAGGATATTTCGGGATGTTTTTCTTCACAAACACAGGCAGAGTTCACATCACCATTTATAATGGAGAAAGAGATAGGAAGTCGGTAATGAATCAGTACAATCCACTCAGTGACATTTATGATCGTGATCCACACACTCCAAACCACATCCAATTCAGTGTCGAATACATGCAATTACGAGACTCAGTTCTCGATTACTTAGCTCCTCTCCAATGCAAACAGGATATTTCACTTTCCCTCTGTTGCCCTCGAGTCCCTCATCAAGTCAACACTCTCCTCTTCATTCATCCGCACTCCAATAACTGCAACCACTCGATAAAACGACTTCTCACGGGAGAGAACCCCCCCACAGTCTCTCTTCACTGGCTTTTTTATATCCTTCTCAATGCCCACATGGCTTCATCATGGCTCTAAATTAATTTCCCACACCTGTTTCCAATCGGTCATTTGGGGTTGTCATGGCAACAGACGCACACACAGGCCTGGGAACGGTGTTACACTCAAAGTGTCCCAGCGGGAACACAGCTTCAACGGGAATAAGTTCCATATACCATTTGTCACACCGTGACATACCCCCCCGCCAAACCGTTCTAGTCCCGAGAACGGTCTCCAGACACCCAGTCTCCATAAATGGCCTGGACAGTTGCTCGGGTTGCTTCCGGAGCCGCCTGAACTTCTCTTCTCGCTTCTCCGTCCAAGGAGTTTAGAACAAACTGGACCTTCTGTGGGGCGCTCAGACCTTGAAGCCCCGCCAGGTACTCTACCTGGGTCTTCCACATCGACAAACTCATCTCAGATCCCGGGCCTCCATACTTCGGAGCCCACGGAGCCCCCATGAAGATCGGCATGACCGGTTGCCGCACCCCGGGCTCTTCCTCTTCTGCCATCTCAACCTCTGGTCGCTCAACTCGAGGTAGACCCTGCCGACTACGCCAAAAGTCTGTCACAGGTCGGGATGGGCCAGGCCGGACTACGCCCACCCCTGAACCAGGACCCCCTCGAGGAGCGTGTCAGAGGGAGGAATCGGAGACAGAATAATTTCAACAAGTTTTATTTAAAAGTAAAAGCAATTTGAAAATCCTAATCTAAAATCTTCTTCCTTCTTGCCCTCAGGAATCGAAGGTGAACAGTGCAACAACCAGGGTCTCTCCCGCTCTCTTCCTCAGTGCGGGCCCTGTAGTGGATGGGGCAGTGGGCAGGTAAATTGTCAGGTAGGTCTTTCACAGGTGGAGATGCAGTGAACAGGCGAACGGTCCGGTAAGTCTCTTCTGGTAAGTAAATATTTCCAACCTCCCTTCCTTCTTTCACAGGTGCAAGAATTGAGGCAAATGGTTATCAGTCGAGTACGTATGCAGCAGGTCCACGGTCTTATGGTGGGACGGCTGGGGAGTCTTCCTTGGGTAAGTAAGTGATTCCAACCTTCCTTCCTCCACAGGTACGAGATCCGGAGCAGATGGCCGTCGGTCAGGTACGTATACGGCAGATTCACAATCTGATGATGGGGTGGCGAGGGAATCTTTACAGGGTAAGCGAATAATTCCAACCTCCCTCTCTCCACAGACACAGAAACTGGAGCAGATGGATACTCCAGACAAAGTGTACCAACCACGTTCGTAACAGAAGGACAGCCACTTCTCTCAGCACAGGTGACTATAAGGATACAGTAGACTCGAAGTCGACCGGTTGCACAGGGCTCCTACTGAGACAGACAGAAGGGATACTTCAAGCAAGCATACAGTTCACATGAGTTGGAAGGGGACGAACACTTCTCACGATACAGATGAATTGCGGGAATTCAGTAGACTCAAGTCGACAGGCTGAACAAGACCTCTTCTGGCATAGATGAAGTGGATATTCCAGACAGAACGGGCCGGCTTTACGTTCACAGCAGAGGGACAGTCACTTCTCCCCACACAGGTGGGCTCCCAGGTTACAGCAGACTCAAAGTCGATGGGCTGAACGGGACCTCTACTGGAGCAGACAGAAAGGATGCTTCACACAAGGTATACAGTTCATATGCATACAAGGGAGTGAGCACTTCTCACAGTACGGCTGCGTTGCAGGAATACAGCAGACTCAAAGTCAGCGGGCTGAATGGGACTTCTACGGAGACAGACCACGAACAATTCAACAGGGCATCTCGTCTCTTATTCACTCAAACAGAGGGGTTAATTCAAATTCCAGATGATAATTCCTCAACATCCACTCAGTTAGAACAGATCAATGACACAGAACTCTCACTATTGACAGTAGACCAGCGTAGCACAGGGAGAGTGCACGGCAAAGGGAATGTATCTTCCACACACACAGCAATTCCACTTCTAGCATATAATGTGGGGGAAACGTCAATCTTAGGCACTGCAATCTCACTTCACGAAGTGCAATTTAAAGCCCGCACTCACCCTTGGGTCTCTGTCCGAGGGGACCGCGTTCATCAATGCTGCAAAGGATATTTCGGGATGTTTTTCTTCACAAACACAGGCAGAGTTCACATCACCATTTATAATGGAGAAAGAGATAGGAAGTCGGTAATGAATCAGTACAATCCACTCAGTGACATTTATGATCGTGATCCACACACTCCAAACCACATCCAATTCAGTGTCGAATACATGCAATTACGAGACTCAGTTCTCGATTACTTAGCTCCTCTCCAATGCAAACAGGATATTTCACTTTCCCTCTGTTGCCCTCGAGTCCCTCATCAAGTCAACACTCTCCTCTTCATTCACCCGCACTCCAATAACTGCAACCACTCGATAAAACGACTTCTCACGGGAGAGAACCCCCCCCACAGTCTCTCTTCACTGGCTTTTTTATATCCTTCTCAATGCCCACATGGCTTCATCATGGCTCTAAATTAATTTCCCACACCTGTTTCCAATCGGTCATTTGGGGTTGTCATGGCAACAGACGCACACACAGGCCTGGGAACGGTGTTACACTCAAAGTGTCCCAGCGGGAACACAGCTTCAACGGGAATAAGTTCCATATACCATTTGTCACACCGTGACAGAGTGCATTAGTTTTTTTCCGGTTTTTGTTTTACAAAATTACAGTTTTTTTTACAGCGCCAAAAACAAGCATTAATCTTATACCTGATCATCATTGTCAATCAATATTGACAAAGTCGTTGACCAAAGCACAAAAATTATCTTTTCTCATCCAAAAGCAAACTCCTGAATTTTCAGTTGCTGCACATTATTGGAACTCTACAATAAACTGGGTTCTATGTTTAGATGAAACTACAAAATTAGCTTCTTTGAGGCAAATTCAGAATAGTTTATCCAAAAATTATGATTCTGTCATAATTTACTAATTGTCCCAAACCTGTGTTAATGTATTTGTTCTGCTGAACACAAAGGGAGATATTTTGAATAAGGTTTTTTACATGGCCACGATTGCAGTGGATTTGAGAAAATAAAACAAAGTTCATTTCAAATTTCAAAACCAATGCCTTCATTCTGCGACAAGGAAATTTTGATGCCATCGAAGAAAGATCATTGGATGAGAAGGTTCTTCACTGCACATCTCATTGAAAAAAAGGGAAACAGGTAAGATTTTTAATCTCATATTTAATAATTATAAATGTGGTCATATCTATAAAATGAACATAAGACAATTATACAACCGGGCAAAGGACTCATTGAGTCCATTTACGATACCACAATATTTTTCAAGAAATGTGTGTGATAAAAACTAAACATTATTTACTGAATGTTAAAAAATACATAATCTAAAATGTATTAATAAAATTATATCTAGCCTAGTCAGATGATAAAAAGTACACTTACATTATGTACTTATAGTGCTCTCCTTTTGTACACAAATTTTATACTTTTTAGTAATTACACAATTTGTATTAGATCTATTAGCCTACTACTTCAGATAGTCTTAAAAACATAAGTGTACTCAGCCAATCTAAAATCTTGTCTAGGGCACAAACACAGGCTGGGCCGGCCATGTTTTAAGACACCACGAATATGAAATGTGATAAAATTGTATTTAGTTACCACTTAGTTACAGGTGGTAATTAAATACATTTAAATATGCCTACATACATCGTATGTTAAAAGCACATAAATCAATAAACAGGAAGTGTGAACTATAACTTCTCCCGGAGCAGGAAAGCTCCGCTACATCAACACTTACTACTATATAGAGCGGAACTGTTACTATAGCAACGATTTCAACTTAAGAGTTTGTCTCTGAGGAGGCTTATAAACAGTAGTACTAAAGCAGAATTTTTAGAATACAAATATAAATTTAGTGCGCGGAAAAAGAGCAATTTAAGTATATTTTGAAAGTGTACTTTTTACCAAAGAGCCAATTTTTTTCTAATGTATGTACTTTTTTGTCATTAAGTAGTATAACGCAAGGTATGTTTCCATAGATGGACATTAAGAATGTCATATATAAAAAATATAATTTATATTTTTTTCCAAACCCTTAAAATAGTACTTCTTGCTTGCTTGCGCGTGCCAACCCCGCGAAACCTTGAATATAAACTGTGGTCTGTGACCATAGTTGCCAAGTCCGCTTATAATCCGCTACTTTGGGCTTGTTTTTTTATCAAGTCGCTTTAAAAAATCATGAGTCGCGGGTTGCGTTTTTTTGGGCTTATTTAAAAATAATTGTTGCTTGTTAGGAAAATTTGACAAGCAACTTTGTTTCTTAAAATTTATGGTTACCGTTTTACTCGCATGCATTGATTGACACTTTAAATTGCCAATCAATGAAGTCATATCAATTCTGTAACGTATTTCGTCAAAACATTCAGCCCCCTCTCCTCCCCCTCTGCCCTCATTGGTGAAAAATCTAATTCAAAGTGCAGGCACGTGAGTGACGTTGTCCAAGCGCCGATGCCATTTAGATTGACATAAATAAAACATGTAAATTATAGCAAACAATGGCACCAACAAAGTGGTCCAAGTATGGGAAAAAATACAACACAGACTGGGAAAAGGATACAAAACTTAAAGACTGGATACGTCAAGTGATCGGTGATCAAAGCAAAGCGATGTGCAGGTACTGTAAAACTGAGATTCGTGCTCACCATGGAGACCTCTTACAACATGCTAACACAGACAAACACAAGAGGAATGGCAAACCATTTTCATCAACACGTTTAACAGATATCGGGTTTACAGTGTCAAAACCTTCTTCTACAAATCAAAAGGCTGACCTTCAGCTAGCAACCTATATTGCTTGCCACACAGCAGTCAGTTCAATTGATCACTTGGGTGAATTAGTAAATTCGGCCTTTGAAAAGGATTTGAGCATCCATCGTACAAAATGTACAGCACTTATCAACAATGTAATAGCCCCCTGCATGTTCAATGACTTGCTGAAAGATATCGGAGAGACTCAGTATTCACTGGTTATTGATGAGAGCACAGATGTCTCTTCCGTAAAGCAGCTGTGTGTGGTAGTGCGTTACTTCAGTGTCTCATTGAACAAAATAGTTTCTACATTTTTAGCTTAGTGGATTTGCAGGGAGAGACGGCAGAAGCCATCGCGACAACACTGATTCAGTTTCTCGACAGTGTCGGTCTTGATTTCAAAAAGTGCCTAGGCATCGGAACTGATGGCTGTAGTGTAATGGTTGGACGGAAAAACTCAGTTTATACTCACCTTCTCAAAAAGAATGAAAAACTACAACTGCTTAAGTGCGTGTGTCATTCGATTCAACTTTGTGCCAGCAAAGCCGTTGAAACACTGCCTTGCAATCTCGAGTTTTTAATTTCACATTCGCACAACTGGTTTTCTCACAGTGCTCTGAGGCGCAGAGAATATGCAAAAATTTACCAATTAATCAACCCTGGTGAAACGCCACTGATGCTCGTGCAGCTTTCAGGCACTCGATGGCTCTCCATATATGATTGCTGTGTTCGTGTATTAAAGCAGTGGGACGAGCTGAAATTGCATTTCCAGCTGTGCAAAGATGCAAAACGGTGCTATGATGCAGAAGTGCTCTACCAGATGTATTGCGATCCCTTGAACAAACTGTACCTGGAGTTTCTTATGCCTGTTCTACATGAGTTTTCTAGAGTCAACAAATTGTTCCAACTCGAAAATGGGAATGCATTTAAAATGCTTGACTGCCTACAGTCATTTTTTCGTGCACTTATCTCAAAAGTAATCACACCTAGCGCCATTCCTCCTTCTGATTCCAAACTCCTTGATGTAAATTTGAATGTCACAGCCCATCATCTGCCCGTGTGTGCAGTTAATTTCGGGGTGCAGTTTACTATTGTTCTTGGAGAAGTGAAGCTCGACAGCACTGCTGAAACAAATATGAAGATTGAAGGGTTTTATAAGTCTTTAACAGTGTTGTGTTATTTTCATTACCATGTTTTAATTGCATATGTTTAAACAAGTTATTTGTTATCAATATAATCATGCTGTAGTGTCATAATTACTGTGGTACTGGGAGGGGAAGAATGAAGGAGAGATTATTAGACCACAAGAAACAGTGCGTCCAAGGGGGGTGGAGTGATTAACTGTTATGCCTGAACCAAGCAGAGCATGCAAACACATACCACAGATCTTGTGTTTAGATAAGTATTGGGTGAACTAGTTGGGGGAAGTTTGGTGTTTTATAGATGCTAAGAGAACAAAGAAGAAGGGTGCGGTTGTCCACAAGCGCCAAGCGGTCATCTCTCCATTGGCTAAAGACTAAACGGCGGGATGTCTCAAGAGCCGTGGGATTGGTCACTAACTACTGAAGCAAGCTTGAAGATACACCCACACATACACATATAAAAATGTAAAACACTGTTTAGGCGGGGCTGATTCTCCGGGACTCTCTGTTGAGTGAGTTGTGTGTGAGACAGCCCAGCGCTGATTCTGTTTAATAAACTTCAACTTTAATATAACAAGTGTCCGAGACCAATTTTTGGACCCGCAGGACATAAAAAGTCCAACAGATGGTGACCTCGACGTGATTGGTCAATTTCGGACGTTTCTGACCATTTTAAAGATTTTCCGAGACTGCGGAACGAACTGACGGAACATCCCAATTCAACACACCAAGCCGGCTGAATAAAAAAGGTAAGCAGAGACCTGTTATAGTCAAACTCTGTGATTGAAGAAACTAAATTGTGTGTGTTGAATTGTGAGTATTCCTGACGAGATAAAATATATAACATGAATAAAGTATTGAGTTGAAGTTTGTTATATAGAAATAAAGGGAAAATTATCAAGGGTTCGAGTCCCTGAGGAGGATGTTTTTAAAACACGCCTGAGTGTAATAAATTGTGTATTTGTTAAAAGTCACAGGGTTCGAGTCCCCGTGCAGAAAAAGGGTGGTTCGAGTCCACGCCTGAGTGTAATAAATTGTGTATTTGTTAGAAGTCACAGGGTTCGAGTCCCCGTGCAGAAAAAGGGTGGTTCGAGTCCACGCCTGAGTGTAATAAATTGTGTATTTGTTAAAAGTCACAGGGTTCGAGTCCCCGTGCAGAAAAAGGGTGGTTCGAGTCCACGCCTGAGTGTAAAAAATTGTGTATTTGTTAAAAGTCATAGGGTTCGAGTCCCCGTGCAGAAAAAGGGTGGTTCGAGTCCACGCCTGAGTGTAATAAATTGTGTATTTGTTAAAAGTCATAGGGTTCGAGTCCCCGTGCAGAAAAAGGGTGGTTCGAGTCCACGCCTGAGTGTAATAAACTGTGTATTTGTTAAAAGTCACAGGGTTCGAGTCCCCGTGCAGAAAAAGGGTGGTTCGAGTCCACGCCTGAGTGTAATAAACTGTGTATTTGTTAAAAGTCATAGGGTTCGAGTCCCCGTGCAGAAAAAGGGTGGTTCGAGTCCACGCCTGAGTGTAATAAACTGTGTATTTGTTAAAAGGGTGGTTCGAGTCCACGCCTGAGTGTAATAAACTGTGTATTTGTTAAAAGACGAGGGGTTCGAGTCCCGTCGCAGAAAAGTAGTGTGATATTTTTATGTTGTTGTATATTGTATTGTGACACAGAAAAACCCAGAAGTAAGGGGACAGAGGAAAAACCTCAGCCTGTGAGACTCTGAGACACTGTGTGTGTGTGTGTGCGTGTGTGCGTGTGTGTGTGTGTGTGTGTGTGTGTATAAAATAGAGAAAGAATGGCAGAATATGAAAGGGAATGTGAAAACAATCTAGGTATAATGATTTTAGACCAGTGGCAAAATGAAGTGGATATGTTATTGGCTATAGCTGAGCCTCAGAGACATAAAAAAGAAAAGAAAATATGGGAGAGAAATGGAGTCAGATGTGTATTGAGAATGGGTGGGACACACCTGAGAAAATGGTTGTGTTCCTAGCACGAAAAGTTAGGGATATGGAAAAGAGAGCGCATGTAAGACTGAAAAGATATGTAGAAAAGGGAAAAAATGTAAACTGGATAAATGCAGGGAAACATTTTAGTCAGGAAAAAATTGCAAGAATTAAGAATACGGACACGCATTGCGCTTACGGCCACTGCTCTGAGTCCGGTTAAAAGAGAAGGGGGAGAAAATGTACAGACAAAGAAGTCAGGAAGTGAACAGGGAGACACCTCTGAACAAACAGCATATTCCCCAACCAAAAACTATATCCAGACTTGCAATTATTAACAAAACTATTGCCGTACGAGTAAATGAAGGAAGTACATGTGGACCTGCCTAATAAAATGGCTGAAATAAATGATTTGAGACAGAAATTAAACCGACTCGTAAAGTTAATCAGTGAAACACCACAGCAGTCAGCCCCCGACAGAGAAGAAAAGGAAAAACACATTCCACAAGAGGAGGGGGAAGGGGCGTGTGGAGAGATAAAGCATCACCCTACACCCCCCGTTTCATTGCATAGCCGACAGAGTTTAGATAGTGCATCACATTGAAAGCACAATTGGCACATGCAGCTCATTTGAATTGTGCTAACTACCATCTAAGTTTCTTCCTATAGATGTATCTGAAACAGGAAGCAGTGCACATGGGCACCTCACGAACATCCCACTGTGTCCACCTCCAAGGAAAAGGCGACAAGTGGTACCATTTGTCTCCTTGTGTTGCTTGTTATTACCCAAACAGGTCTTTGGAACAGACGGCTGTGGACCTGAGATCTCAGGTCCAAGAGAGGGAGAGTGCTGAAGGTGAAAGTGCAGACACAGGCAAAGTAAAAAACATTGGAACATTACAGGCAGTACAGATCACACACGAAACAGGTGACATTTTTACAAATTCACCAGTGGAACCTCTAGCGCACTGTGTAAGTGAAGATTGTGCATATGGGGCAGGGATTGCAGTAATATTTAAGAATAAATATGGTGAAAAGTGAAGCATCACATACATTTCAAACTTTTATGGGTCAAACCCATTTAAAGACTCATAGAATTCTTCTATTTTGATTTCATTGGTCCACTACCCAGTGCCAAAAAGGGGGGTATACTTTTTATACTTTTTCATTAACACTATAGATACCATTGCACAAGTGATAGTGAACCATCTGTTAAATATCACACAGAAATTCCCTAGTCCTTACAGGCCTCAAAGATCTCAAATGGACAGGTGTGGGTAGTGGCATAAAAAATGAATTGCTAAGCAGACAGCACCACAACATATGGACTGATATTTAACCCACAGATTTGACTGAATTGAGAGAAAAAATGTATCTCTGTCTGTTATCCTAAAGTCTTTCTTTTCAGGTTGATCACTATGACTCCTTATAGAGTCCAGATACCAGAGAGGTGTCTTAGAACCTGAAATGGGGAAGATGGGTGAGATTATACTTCAAGGGGTCATTCACACTTCACAGTTACATCACAGAAGTAGTTAGACGGCCTCCCGGTGTAGCACCGGATCCAAATTGTGCAACACAGATTGTTGTAGAGTCCCATCTCCCAGACATGAACATATAGCATTGTGGACACACTTTCGCCACTACAACCTCATAAAATGATTATCTGGCATAACCTTAAAAGTTATCCAGACTCAAAACACTACACATCGCCTAGGATGATTAGTCTAGATTTCAAATATGATACATAAGAAGGATCTATAGCCTGTCATGCATACACACAACTATATAGCATCTCACACATAGGACAAACTCATGATGCTAATTTAATTATAAGATAAAACCTGTTGTAACAATTCTGTTGATTTATGTGAAACCTTGCAATGTACATAGTAAATCTGCATGTTTATAGTTTTATGTATGGTAAATGATTTGATTTCTGATGAAGAGAGGTGAAATTGAAAATTTGTGCAATTTTCAATAGAAATCATTAGCATTGTTCCAAACCAGATAGCACACTGGTTTTTAACATATGTCTAATGATATGTTTAAAGAGTGGTTAGATCTGAAGTGCTGGCGCTTCTGCAATCGGCCTCGCAATTCTCAATCAGATTTTTACCATTGAACGTGACGTAGCGTACTGTACACATCAACATTCACAGAATTTTTTGACAACAGCTATATTAGAGATTCAGAATATGTCCTAATACTTCTTTGTAATGATAGATCTGCAGGGTTAACTCGTATTTGAGTATTCTGAATTACTATTATGGTTATTAAAATAAGTTATATAACTATACCATATTATGCATAACGTTGTATCTGGATTTTATAAATACATGAAAATACATTTATATGCATACTGTAGATTTGTATTTTGGTTGCAATATATTTAAAAGATATAATTATAAACTATTATTTTATGATGTATACCACTGGAGAATATGCCAGTTAAATTGACTTTTGCCACTCTTCCTATAAAATACTCAGAGTATCTAAATTCCACTATAGTAGTGAAGAATCAGGTAATCAAATGGGATCACTTTATGTGGCTTTGGATGAAATTGAGACCTTATTCACCACTCGCACCAGGTACCATGAAATATTTTTATTGTTGTAATAATTTATCATCTTCTCCCAATGTTACTAAAAAAATCAGTGTTCAGTTGTTGTATGCTTATGCAGATGCCGTTCAGGTGTCTCATACACAATGGTGTGTTATTAGTGAGATGAATTCCTTAACCTATGGAGCTGCGCTGCAAACCATACCTTCTACTTAGATGTTCCTAAGGATAAATGGGTCAGATAAATATCATGGGGAGGATACTACTACACACAGATGTTTCTCTTCGGTGGGAAGACACCTTCTACGAACAGAGTACATGGGCTCTGACTGAATGGACTTGGTACAACAAATTATATTGCAGACTATCAGACTTAGGTGGAAACCAACCTGGGCAAAAGAACAGCAAAGATCCACCTGTTCTGCACAGTACCAGCTCTACAGAGACTCCTGAGGTAATAATTGATACACAAAGACCAAAAAATGCCTAACTGTGTCCCGTTTGGGACTGCTCTGAGATTGCCTCAAGGGGTCAGGGGAGGAACTGTAAGGCAGCTGGAAAAGTGCAAATAATTAAGGTTGTTTGTAAAGCTGGGACTAAACAATCAAACACCATTTGTTGCTAGATTCTGAGGAATGATATCCTGCCCTCCCCTCAGGTTTTGTTGATGTTCAGGAATTGATCACCGTCTTCTTATCACACCTCTCCCCTTCATCTCTTCAGGCCCTGATCACTAGGAAAATGCTTACGCTTTAATCTGTGTATATCATTTATTGGCATAGTATGAAGTTTGATGATTCATGTTTGGTATTGTTTTAAAGGTCATGGTGCGATGGGTAAAAGGGTCTAGTTCTTTCAAATCTAACATGGAGTATATAAAAACTGTTTAACTCAAATCCATTACCTGCATTCCTCTAAGAGGATTGGCTTTATCGGGGAATCCTGTTCACAGATAAATTGGCATCCCATTTGATGATCTCGTCAGCCACGAGTTAAACTAAATTTCACAATGACCATTGTATTCACAATGAACATTGAGTACAGTACATCTTTCTTGGGTATAAAAGGTGCATTGGCAAAAGACTCAGGGAAGCTACTGTAACCAGAACTTCCCACACTGCAACTGTGAGTCTTGATTTTACCAGGTATGATAAACTTTGTGTTATTTTTTCATTTTAACCATATACTTGTGTCTATGGCTGTGTTTGTGGGAATTTTGGTCACCTGTGGATGTTGCTGTGTTCCATGTATCAGATCACTGTGTAACCGGTTAAATTGTCACAGCAATTGAAAAAAGAGACCCACCACCCCCATACAGCATGCCTTTGTTGGCTAACACTTATATCATGGAGGAGGAGGATGAGCAGGAGGCCTAATTTTCTATTATTTTCTAAATAGAGCAATTATATAAACATGCTTTGATATAGGTGTCAATGGTAGCCTAGTGTAATCATTTTTAGTTAACAATTTCATTACTTACTTTTATTACTTACTTATCCATTTATTAACAGGTTGCGTCTATTAACAGACGGTGTGATGATTGTAAATACGCTGTGTGACCTCTTTTAGAGGTCAAGAGAGGGATTGAAGGGTTTTATAAGTCTTTAACAGTGTTGTGTTATTTTCATTACCATGTTTTAATTGCATATGTTTAAACAAGTTATTTGTTATCAATATAATCATGCTGTAGTGTCATAATTACTGTGGTACTGGGAGGGGAAGAATGAAGGAGAGATTATTAGACCACAAGAAACAGTGCGTCCAAGGGGGGTGGAGTGATTAACTGTTATGCCTGAACCAAGCAGAGCATGCAAACACATACCACAGATCTTGTGTTTAGATAAGTATTGGGTGAACTAGTTGGGGGAAGTTTGGTGTTTTATAGATGCTAAGAGAACAAAGAAGAAGGGTGCGGTTGTCCACAAGCGCCAAGCGGTCATCTCTCCATTGGCTAAAGACTAAACGGCGGGATGTCTCAAGAGCCGTGGGATTGGTCACTAACTACTGAAGCAAGCTTGAAGATACACCCACACATACACATATAAAAATGTAAAACACTGTTTAGGCGGGGCTGATTCTCCGGGACTCTCTGTTGAGTGAGTTGTGTGTGAGACAGCCCAGCGCTGATTCTGTTTAATAAACTTCAACTTTAATATAACAAGTGTCCGAGACCAATTTTTGGACCCGCAGGACATAAAAAGTCCAACAAGATCAGATGCCGTGATTTTCTTCTGGAAGCAGCAAAGCAGGTGCAGAATAGGCTGCCAGCAAATATCAATACCTGGAAATCCATGGAATCATTCAGCCCATCCGTGATCCTGTCACAGAACAAACCACAGTTAGCCGCAGTATCCATGCTGAAAATGTACGCTGGTGATCTTGGGGCCCTGGATACACAGTATCAGGCAATCAACTTCCAGGAGTGGAAAACAAAAGAAGACTGTCAAGCAGAACAGTTCTGGGTTGACGTTCTGAACCACAAGGACAGCAGTGGAGAGCAGTGTTTTAAACATCTGGCCCTGTTTTCACTGTCCCTTCTTGCAATGCCTTTAAGCAATGCCGATGTTGAAAGGGTGTTTTCACAAATGAACCATGTAAAATCTAAACTGAGGAACAGAATGGGCCAGAGGACTCTCAGTAGCATATTGTGCATTCGCTATGGTCTTAGAAGACTTGGGATTTGCTGCAAGGACTTTGTTCCAAGCCAGGAGATGTTGCAGCGCTTCAGTGTTGGGATGTACAGAGATGGAGAGGAGACAGGGGAGAATATCGATGGTCCAGGGGAGGAGAGGAATGACTTTTTTTAATAGGTAAAATTTTCAATTATTTTGTAATTAATTAATTATCACATGCTATAAATAAAAAAACAAGTTGTCATATAGAATACTAGTAATAGCAGATACATTTGGTTCTAATAGATTTTATTAAGCTATAAATATGTGGCTGTGTTGCTCCCTTTAAGGCTATTATCTTTTTCTTCTTTTCTATCTCTCCAACCCTATTCTGCTCACAGGTCATCGAGAGTGGCTAGAGTGTGCCCTCACGTTTTGTTGCAGTTTGCTGATTTAAAATAAAAGAGAATTTCCAGTTTAAAGGTTGCAGACTCATTTATTGTAAAAAAAAAGTTAATTATAAATTAGAACGATTGTAAATACATAAATTTATATTGGGCTTGTTTTGGGCTTGTTTTTAAAGCTGAGGTTGCTTGTTTGTCTCGCGAAAGTTGGCAACTATGTCTGTGACCGTCACGCGCAGTGCACCCGATCGCTGAGTGAACCACACTACATTATCTGAGGTAAAAGCTTTTTACTTAACCGTTTTATTTAAACTCACCCTAAAGCATCTGCTCACAACAAAAGAAAATAACATCCATCCATCCATCCATTTTCTACCGCTTTATCCGAACTACCTCGGGTCACGGGGAGCCTGCGCCTATCTCAGGAGTCATCGGGCATCAAGGCAGGATACACCCTGGATGGAGTGCCAACCCATCGCAGGGCACACACACTCACTCATTCACTCACTCACGCACTCACACCCTACGGACAATTTTTCCAGAGATGCCAATCAACCTACCATGCATGTCTTTGGACAAGGGGGAGGAAACCGGAGTACCCGGAGGAAACCCCCGAGGCACGGGGAGAACATGCAAACTCCACACACACAGGTCAGAAGCGGGAATCGAACCCCCAACCCTGGAGGTGTGAGGCGAACGTGCTAACCACTAAGCCACCGTGCCCCCCAAGAAAATAACATATTATGAAGAAATTAATAAATATCATAGTAATAATCATCGAATAAGGACACATGACAGTCTGAGGGGACAGGTTCTTTCACGCTTTCACACGACATTTTTCGGACTGTCTTTTCCGTTGGATGTACTGCATTAACTGCTCACACTTGGTTTCCTGTCTTCTATGTGCTGTTTACATCTGAACCGTATAATGTTAAAGGCCGCTGTCGTAATGTAAAATACCTTTTCCGAGTCCAATGTGATTGTACGGAAGGCGCCGTAAATCTATATTCCTCAACGAGGCATTTCATAGAGGCTATATGCGAACTAAACCATCTTTACAACAAATTAAGTATTCCTTTTGAATAACAAACTGAGAACAAATGTGTTTTTTTTTTGTCATTGCAGATGCAGTCAAAATGTGAAACAGCAAGGACACCGACCACATCACAGGCAAAGCCATGCGAGACCACACATGCCCCTGGGCGATCTGGCGGTACCGGGCACCGTGCAAACTAAAGTGTTCATATTACATGTTGTTATTCAAATGTTTCGATCAAATGTTGAATGTTCATTTGAATGTTATTCAAATGTTCAAATGTATGTTATGTAACTGACAATAAATGTTTTGTTGTACTTTTAGTCAGTTGTCTTATTTTGAGATATATAATATAATATTGAATACATAAAAATGGTTTTATGCTTAAAATTAAGTTAAATTCAAGTTTTGGAAAAAGACAAATTTAAAAATGACGTTTTATAGACGTCATTCAACAACCCGAAAAAGACGTCATCTCAAAGACCGGAAAAAGACGTCTTATCAACGACGCGAAAAAGACGTCGTTTCACCTTTCACTTTTCGACCACATTTGGACGTTGTTTGGACGTCTTGCACTGACGTCTTTTCGACGACTTTTTGCTGGGTGGGATATAGTACACTTCCGCAGCGTTTGCAGTGTGTCCGATTTTACTCACTCGATTTTACTCACTCACTCGTAAACACGCTCCTTACAGTGGACTATACTTTAGTGAACTAGTGTAGGGAATAGTGAATGAGGGTATAATGGGCGATTTCGGACACAGACAGTTTTGGCTTTTCCCGAGTGCTTGCACTTTTATTTTGAATATTTTTTTTAAACAGGAAGTGGACCGACGCGACGGGTTCAGCGCACGCAGCTGCTGTTTATGTGTTAATGTCGCTGCTTGTTTCTGCTGTTGACCTGAATTTTTCGTTTATTCATTCCCATAATTTTGTGTTAATGAAGGAAAATGTTCAGATGTTTTTTAAGAAAAGTTACGCGACACGGTGTAAGCAGACGATTCTGCACGCGCGTCAGATTCGCTCCGAGTCCCACAGGTAAAACAATTATAAAGATTATAAACACACAAAAGAAAGAAAACATGCATGATAATGTAATCGAAAATACAAAGCTAAACGAAATAAAGAACATTTAAATCAACGTTTAGTATTACCAGAAGGCATGCGTGATATAAATAAAAAACATGTTTAAAATATGAACATGCAGCTGAACAAAAGAAACTAAAAGCACTACAAGAATTTAGAGACAGACTGATGAAATAAAACACAGGTAATTAGGTTATTTAAATAAAATAGGTTAGTTTCCACAGAAGGGTTCTCAGGCAGGCAACACGTCACCGCTTGAATTCACTGTAAAGGCACTTTGGATACAAGCGGCTTATATAAAGAAATAAATGATTACATTGGATCGTTTGAATTATATTCTACTGGGATGTTGTTGTTTGTTTAGGGTTTCTGCACCTCGGTGGTCTTCGCACTGCTCTCTATAACTATCTGTTTGCCAAACAGCGCGGTGGCACGTTTATTCTGCGCCTTGAGGACACCGACCGGACACGACTGGTGCCAGGAGCCGCTGATGCCATCGAAGACATGCTGGAATGGGCAGGTACACAACTGTGTGTGTAGATATGCGACTGTGTGTGTAGATATGCTAAAGTGAGCAGGTACACAACTGTGTGTGTAGATATGCTAAAGTGGGAAGGTACACAACTGTGTGTGTAGATATGCTAAAGTGGGCAGGTACACAACTCTGTTTGTGTGTGAATATGCTAAAGTGGGCAGGTACACAACTGTGTGTGTAGATATGCTAAAGTGGGCAGGTACACAACTGTGTGTGTAGATATGCTAAAGTGAGCAGGTACACAACTGTGTGTGTAGATATGCTAAAGTGAGCAGGTACACAACTGTGTGTGTAGATAAGCTAAAGTGGGCAGGTACACAACTGTGTGTGTAGATATGCTAAAGTGAGCAGGTACACAACTGTGTGTGTAGATATGCTAAAGTGGGCAGGTACACAACTGTGTGTGTAGATATGCTAAAGTGGGCAGGTACACAACTACGCGTGTAGATATGCTAAAGTGGGCAGGTACACAACTGTGTGTGTAGATATGCTAAAGTGAGCAGGTACACAACTGTGTGTGTAGATATGCTAAAGTGAGCAGGTACACAACTGTGTGTGTAGATATGCTAAAGTGGGAAGGTACACAACTGTGTGTGTAGATATGCTAAAGTGGGCAGGTACACAACTCTGTTTGTGTGTGAATATGCTAAAGTGGGCAGGTACACAACTGTGTGTGTAGATATGCTAAAGTGGGCAGGTACACAACTACGCGTGTAGATATGCTAAAGTGGGCAGGTACACAACTGTGTGTGTAGATATGCTAAAGTGGGCAGGTACACAACTACGCGTGTAGATATGCTAAAGTGGGCAGGTACACAACTGTGTGTGTAGATATGCTAAAGTGAGCAGGTACACAACTGTGTGTGTAGATATGCTAAAGTGGGAAGGTACACAACTGTGTGTGTAGATATGCTAAAGTGGGCAGGTACACAACTCTGTTTGTGTGTGAATATGCTAAAGTGGGCAGGTACACAACTGTGTGTGTAGATATGCTAAAGTGGGCAGGTACACAACTGTGTGTGTAGATATGCTAAAGTGGGCAGGTACACAACTGTGTGTGTAGATATGCTAAAGTGAGCAGGTACACAACTGTGTGTGTAGATATGCTAAAGTGAGCAGGTACACAACTGTGTGTGTAGATAAGCTAAAGTGGGCAGGTACACAACTGTGTGTGTAGATATGCTAAAGTGAGCAGGTACACAACTGTGTGTGTAGATATGCTAAAGTGGGCAGGTACACAACTGTGTGTGTAGATATGCTAAAGTGGGCAGGTACACAACTACGCGTGTAGATATGCTAAAGTGGGCAGGTACACAACTGTGTGTGTAGATATGCTAAAGTGAGCAGGTACACAACTGTGTGTGTAGATATGCTAAAGTGAGCAGGTACACAACTGTGTGTGTAGATATGCTAAAGTGGGAAGGTACACAACTGTGTGTGTAGATAAGCTAAAGTGGGCAGGTACACAACTGTGTGTGTAGATATGCTAAAGTGGGCAGGTACACAACTGTGTGTGTAGATATGCTAAAGTGGGCAGGTACACAACTGTGTGTGTAGATATGCAACTGTGTGTGTAGATATGCTAAAGTGGGCAGGTACACAACTGTGTGTGTAGATATGCTAAAGTGAGCAGGTACACAACTGTGTGTGTAGATATGCTAAAGTGAGCAGGTACACAACTGTGTGTGTAGATATGCAACTGTGTGTGTAGATATGCTAAAGTGGGCAGGTACACAACTGTGTGTGTAGATATGCTAAAGTGGGCAGGTACACAACTGTGTGTGTAGATATGCTAAAGTGGGCAGGTACACAACTGTGTGTGTAGATATGCTAAAGTGGGCAGGTACACAACTGTGTGTGTAGATATGCTAAAGTGGGCAGGTACACAACTGTGTGTGTAGATATGCAACTGTGTGTGTAGATATGCTAAAGTGAGCAGGTACACAACTGTGTGTGTAGATATGCAACTGTTTGTGTAGATATGCTAAAGTGAGCAGGTACACAACTGTGTGTGTAGATATGCTACTGTGTGTGTAGATAAGCTAAAGTGGGCAGGTACACAACTGTGTGTGTAGATATGCTAAAGTGAGCAGGTACACAACTGTGTGTGTAGATATGCTACTGTGTGTGTAGATAAGCTAAAGTGGGCAGGTACACAACTGTGTGTGTAGGTATGCTAAAGTGGGCAGGTACACAACTGTGTGTGTAGATATGCAACTGTGTGTGTAGATATGCTAAAGTGAGCAGGTACACAACTGTGTGTGTAGATATGCAATTGTGTGTGTAGATATGCAACTGTGTGTGTAGATATGCTAAATTGAGCAGGTACACAACTGTGTGTGTAGATATGCTAAAGTGAGCAGGTACACAACTGTGTGTGTAGATATGCAACTGTGTGTGTAGATATGCTAAAGTGAGCAGGTACACAACTGTGTGTGTAGATATGCAACTGTGTGTGTAGATATGCTAAAATGGGCAGGTACACAACTGTGTGTGTAGATATGCAACTGTGTGTGTAGATATGCTAAAGTGGGCAGGTACACAACTGTGTGTGTAGATATGCAACTGTGTGTGTAGATATGCTAAAGTGAGCAGGTACACAACTGTGTGTGCAGATATGCAACTGTGTGTGTAGATATGCTAAAGTGGGCAGGTACACAACTGTGTGTGTAGATATGCAACTGTGTGTGTAGATATGCTAAAGTGGGCAGGTACACAACTGTGTGTGTAGATATGCAACTGTGTGTGTAGATATGCAACTGTGTGTGTAGATATGCAACTGTGTTTGTAGATATGCTAAAGTGAGCAGGTACACAACTATGTGGATAGATATGCAACTGTGTGTGTAGATATGCTAAAGTGGGCAGGTACACAACTGTGTGTGTAGATATGCAACTGTGTGTGTAGATATGCTAAAGTGGGCAGGTACACAACTGTGTGTGTAGATATGCAACTGTGTGTGTAGATATGCTAAAGTGGGCAGGTACACAACTGTGTGTGTAGATATGCTAAAGTGGGCAGGTACACAACTGTGTGTGTAGATATGCTAAAGTGGGCAGGTACACAACTGTGCGTGTAGATATGCTAAAGTGGGCAGGTACACAACTGTGTGTGTAGACATGCAACTGTGTGTGTAGATATGCTAAAGTGAGCAGGTACACAACTGTGTGTGTAGATATGCAACTGTGTGTGTAGATATGCTAAAGTGAGCAGGTACACAACTGTGTGTAGATATGCTAAAGTGGGCAGGTACACAACTGTGTGTGTAGATATGCAACTGTGCGTGTAGATATGCTAAAGTGAGCAGGTACACAACTGTGTGTGTAGATATGCAACTGTGTGTGTAGATATGCAACTGTGTGTGTAGATATGCTAAATTGAGCAGGTACACAACTGTGTGTGTAGATATGCTAAAGTGAGCAGGTACACAACTGTGTGTGTAGATATGCAACGGTGTGTGTAGATATGCTAAAGTGAGCAGGTACACAACTGTGTGTGTAGATATGCAACTGTGTGTGTAGATATGCAACTGTGTGTGTAGATAGCTAAATTGAGCAGGTACACAACTGTGTGTGTAGATATGCTAAAGTGAGCAGGTACACAACTGTGTGTGTAGATATGCAACTGTGTGTGTAGATATGCCAAAGTGGGCAGGTACACAACTGTGTGTGTAGATATGCTAAAGTGGGCAGGTACACAACTGTGTGTGTAGATATGCAACTGTGTGTGTAGATATGCTAAAGTGAGCAGGTACCCAACTGTGTGTGTAGATATGCAACTGTGTGTGTAGATATGCAACTGTGTGTGTAGATATGCTAAAGTGAGCAGGTACACAACTGTGTGTGTAGATATGCAACTGTGTGTGTAGATATGCTAAAGTGGGCAGGTACACAACTGTGTGTGTAGATATGCAACTGTGTGTGTAGATATGCTAAAATGGGCAGGTACACAACTGTGTGTGTAGATATGCTAAAGTGAGCAGGTACACAACTGTGTGTGTAGATATGCTAAAATGGGCAGGTACACAACAGTGTGTGTAGATATGCTAAAGTGAGCAGGTACACAACTGTGTGTGTAGATATGCAACTGTGTGTGTAGATATGCTAAAGTGGGCAGGTACACAACTCTGTTTGTGTGTGAATATGCTAAAGTGGGCAGGTACACAACTGTGTGTGTAGATATGCTAAAGTGAGCAGGTACACAACTGTGTGTGTAGATATGCTAAAGTGAGCAGGTACACAACTCTGTTTGTGTGTGAATATGCTAAAGTGAGCAGGTACACAACTGTGTGTGTGAATATGCTAAAGTGAGCAGGTACACAACTGTGTGTGTAGATATGCTAAAGTGAGCAGGTACACAACTGTGTGTGGATATGCTGAAGTGGACAGAGACACAACTGTGTGTGTGTTTATTGTGTGTGTGTTGCAGGGATGGCGCCTGATGAAAGCAGCCGCTCTGGAGGAGATTACGGGCCGTACATTCAGTCTGAAAGATTAGAGCTCTACACACAAGCGGCATCATCGCTGCTGCACACAGGACACGCCTACTACTGCTTCTGCTCCAATCAGAGACTAGAGCTGTTAAAGAAAGAGGCTCAGAGGAATGGACATGTACCACGGTAATGAGTCCACATACAAACACGTGATGAAACTCACAGTCACTGAGTTTTGTTTTATAATGATCCTTCAGATCTTCATCTCTTGAGGGGTTACCTGAATTTACAACACAGCAAACACAACAAGAATCAACAGACATTCAATAAATAAATCTGAAGAATAACTGCAATGTTTCATTAGAATTTCATTCTTCCTGAACTTTACGTAACAAAAGATTCTGTTCAAGTTCCTTCTTGAGCCAAAAGAATTAGTTAAGTCATTGTTACAAAGCAGCTGTACATGAGACATATTGACTATAAGCAAAACATTAAAGTCATTCACACATACGCACGCATAGAGCTCATTGATAGGATTTAATATCCAGGCGTATATTCACACGTATCTTATCCAGACACAAAGTAAAAAAAATATTTCAAGCAACGTCCTCCGCGACTCCTCTGTGCACTTGGAATTCACCTCCGATACGTGACGTCTCAGATCTAACCTCTGATGCCTGAATACAATGGGATTTTAGCCAGATGGGTGGCGAGCGTATACACGGTTGCTCTCTTGTCAGTTTGCTTTGAAAATGGCAAAAATTGCACAAAGGACATTTGTGTGCTTCTGTGGGATGAGAGTTTGGATGTTGTGTTAATTGCTGCAGGTGGGTTTTATCTAAAGAGGGCCAATGAAAACAATTCAAATAGTCAAAAGCACTCGCTTCAAGACCTCACTTATCACGTTCTACACTCTCGTTCTCGCACTCACTCGCTCTCTCGCACTCACTCGCTGTCATTCACTCGCTCTCTCGCACTCACTCGCTGTCATTCACTCGCTCTCTCGCACTCACTCGCTCTCTCGCACTCACTCGCTGTCACTCACTCGCTCTCTCGCACTCACTCGCTCACTCGCACTCACTCACTCGCTCTCTCACACTCACTCACTCACTCACTCGCTGTCACTCACTCGCTCTCTCGCACTCACTCGCTGTCACTCACTCGCTCTCTCGCACTCACTCGCTCTCTCGCACTCACTCGCTCTCTCGCACTCACTCACTCACTCACTCACTCACTCGCTCTCTCGCACTCACTCGCTCTCTCGCACTCACTCACTCACTCACTCACTCGCACTCACTCTCTCTCACTCACTCACTCACTCACTCACTCGCACTCACTCACTCACTCGCACTCACTCTCTCTCACTCACTCGCTCTCTCGCACTCACTCGCTCTCTCGCACTCACTCGCTCTCTCGCACTCACTCGCTCTCTCGCACTCACTCGCTCTCTCGCACTCACTCGCTGTCACTCACTCGCTCTCTCGCACTCACTCGCTCTCTCGCACTCACTCGTTCTCTCGCACTCACTCACTCACTCACTCACTCGCACTCACTCTCACTCACTCACTCACTCGCTCTCTCGCACTCACTCACTCACTCGCTCTCTCGCACTCACTCGCTCTCTCGCACTCACTCGCTCTCTCGCACTCACTCGCTCTCTCGCACTCACTCGCTGTCACTCACTCACTCTCTCGCACTCACTCGCTCTCTCGCACTCACTCGTTCTCTCGCACTCACTCACTCACTCACTCGCACTCACTCTCACTCACTCACTCACTCGCTCTCTCGCACTCACTCACTCACTCACTCTCTCGCACTCACTCGCTCTCTCACTCGCACTCACTCTCACTCACTCACTCACTCGCACTCACTCACTCACGCACTCACTCGCTCTCTCGCACTCACTCACTCACTCGCTCTCTCTCTCGCACTCACTCGCTCTCTCGCACTCACTCGTTCTCTCGCACTCACTCACTCACTCACTCGCACTCACTCTCACTCACTCACTCACTCGCTCTCTCGCACTCACTCACTCACTCACTCTCTCGCACTCACTCGCTCTCTCGCACTCACTCGCTCTCTCGCACTCACTCACTCACTCACTCTCTCGCACTCACTCGCTCTCTCGCACTCACTCGTTCTCTCGCACTCACTCTCACTCGCTCACTCGCTCTCTCTCGCTCGCTCTCTCACACTCACTCGCTGTCACTCACTTACTCGCTCTCTCACTCACTCACTCGCTGTCACTCACTCACTTGCTCGCTCTCTCTCACTCGCTCTCTCGCACTCACTCGCTCTCACTCACTCACTCGCTCTCACTCACTCACTCACTCTCTCGCACTCACTCGCTCTCTCGCACTCACTCGTTCTCTCGCACTCACTCTCTCTCTCTCTCTCACTCGCTCACTCGCTCTCTCTCACTCGCTCTCTCACACTCACTCGCTGTCACTCACTTACTCGCTCTCTCACTCGCTCACTCGCTGTCACTCACTCACTTGCTCGCTCTCTCTCACTCGCTCTCTCGCACTCACTCGCTCTCACTCACTCACTCGCTGTCACTCACTCACTTGCTCGCTCTCTCTCACTCGCTCTCTCGCACTCACTCGCTCTCACTCACTCACTCGCTCTCACTCACTCACTCGCTCTCTCGCACTAGCTCGCTCTCACTCACTCACTCGCTCTCACTCACTCACTCGCTCTCTCGCACTCACTCGCTCTCTCGCACTCACTCGTTCTCTCGCACTCACTCGTTCTCTCGCACTCACTCGTTCTCTCGCACTCGCTCGTTCTCTCGCACTCGCTCGTTCTCTCGCACTCGCTCGTTCTCTCGCACTCGCTCGTTCTCTCGCACTAACTCGCTCTCTCGCACTCACTCGTTCTCTCGCACTCACTCGCTCTCTCGCACTCACTCGCTCTCTCGCACTCACTCGTTCTCTCGCACTCACTCGCTCTCTCGCACTCACTCGTTCTCTCGCACTCACTCGTTCTCTCGCACTCACTCGCACTCTCTCGCACTCACTCGCACTCACTCGTTCTCTCGCACTCACTCGCTCTCTCGCACTCACTCGCTCTCTCGCACTCACTCACTCACGCACTCACTCGCTCTCACGCACTCACTCGCTCTCTCGCACTCACTCGCTCTCTCGCACTCACTCACTCACGCACTCACTCGCTCTCTCGTACTCACTCGTTCTCTCGCACTTACTCGCTCTCTCGCACTCACTCGTTCTCTCGCACTCACTCGCTCACTCACTCACGCACTCACTCGTTCTCTCGCACTCACTCGTTCTCTCGCACTCACTCGCTCTCTCGCACTCACTCGTTCTCTCGCACTCACTCGTTCTCTCGCACTCACTCGCTCTCTCGCACTCACTCGTTCTCTCGCACTCACTCGTTCTCTCGCACTCACTCGTTCTCTCGCACTCACTCGTTCTCTCGCACTCACTCGTTCTCTCGCACTCACTCGTTCTCTCTCACTCGCTCACTCACTCACTCGCTCTCTCTCTCTCTCACTCGCTCACTCACTCTCTCTCACTCGCTCACTCGCTCTCTCTCACTCGCTCACTCGCTCTCTCTCACTCGCTCTCTCACACTCACTCGCTCTCTCACACTCACTCGCTCTCACTCACTCACTCGCTCTCACTCACTCACTCGCTCTCTTGCACTCACTCGCTCTCTCTCACTCGCTCTCTCTCACTCGCTCTCTCTCACTCGCTCTCTCGCACTCACTCGCTCTCACTCACTCACTCGCTCTCACTCACTCACTCGCTCTCACTCACTCACTCGCTCTCTCGCACTCACTCGCTCTCACTCGGTCTCTCGCACTCACTCACTCACTCGCTCTCTCGCACTCACTCGCACTCACTCTCACTCTCTCGCACTCACTCTCACTCACTCGCACTCACTCACTCGCACTCACTCTCACTCACTCGCACTCACTCTCTCTCACTCGGTCTCTCGCACTCACTCACTCACTCGCTCTCTCGCACTCACTCGCACTCACTCGCACTCACTCTCACTCACTCACGCACTCGCTCTCTCGCACTCACTCGCACTCACTCTCACTCTCTCGCACTTACTCTCACTCACTCGCACTCACTCTCACTCACTCGCACTCACTCTCACTCGCTCTCTCGCACTCACTCGCACTCACTCGCACTCACTCTCACTCACTCACTCACTCGCTCTCTCGCACTCACTCGCACTCACTCGCACTCACTCTCACTCTCTCGCACTCACTCTCACTCACTCGCACTCACTCTCACTCACTCGCACTCACTCTCACTCACTCTCACTCTCTCGCACTCACTCGCTCTCACTCGGTCTCTCGCACTCACTCACTCACTCGCTCTCTCGCACTCACTCGCACTCACTCGCACTCACTCTCACTCACTCGCACTCACTCGCACTCACTCTCACTCACTCACGCACTCACTCGTTCTCTCGCACTCACTCTCTCTCTCTCTCTCTCTCACTCGCTCACTCGCTCTCTCTCACTCGCTCTCTCACACTCACTCGCTGTCACTCACTCACTCGCTCTCTCACTCGCTCACTCGCTGTCACTCACTCACTCGCTCTCTCTCTCTCTCTCGCTCTCTCTCACTCGCTCTCTCGCACTCACTCGCTCTCACTCACTCACTCGCTCTCACTCACTCACTCGCTCTCTCGCACTAGCTCGCTCTCTCGCACTCACTCGCTCTCACTCACTCACTCGCTCTCACTCACTCACTCGCTCTCTCGCACTAGCTCGCTCTCTCGCACTAGCTCGCTCTCTCGCACTCACTCGCTCTCACTCACTCACTCGCTCTCTCGCACTAGCTCGCTCTCTCGCACTAGCTCGCTCTCTCGCACTCACTCGCTCTCACTCACTCACTCGCTCTCTCTCTCTCTCACTCGCTCACTAACTCACACGCTCTCTCGCACTCACTATCACTCACTCACTCGCTCTCTCTCTCTCTCACTCGCTCACTCACTCACTCTCTCTCACTCGCTCTCTCGCACTCACTCGCTGTCACTCACTCACTCACTCACTCGCTCTCACTCACTCACTCGCTCTCACTCACTCACTCGCTCTCACTCACTCACTCGCTCTCACTCACTCACTCGCTCTCACACACGCACTCGCTGTCACTCAGTCACTCGCTCTCTCTCTCTCACTCGCTCTCTCGCACTCGCTCTCTCGCTCACTCGCTCTCACTCACTCACTCGCTCTCACTCACTCACTCGCTCTCACTCACTCACTCGCTCTCACTCACTCACTCGCTCTCTCACTCGCTCTCTCTCACTCGCTCTCTCGCTCACTCGCTCTCTGTCACTCGCTCTCTCGCACTCACTCTCTCGCACTCACTCTCTCGCACTCACTCTCTCGCACTCGCTCTCTCTCATTCACTCTCTCTCACTCGCTCTCTCACACTCACTCGCTGTCACTCACTCACTCGCTCTCTCACTCGCTCACTCGCTCTCTCTCGCTCACTCGCTCTCTCTCACTCACTTGCTCTCTCTCTCTCACTCGCACTCACTCTCTGTCACTCGCTCTCTCGCACTAGCTCGCTCTCTTGCACTCACTTGCTCTCACTCACTCACTCGCTCTCTCGCACTAGCTCGCTCTCTCGCACTCACTCACTCGCTCTCTCGCACTCACTCGCTCTCACTCGGTCTCTCGCACTCACACGCTCTCTCGCACTCACTATCACTCACTCACTCACTCGCTCTCTCTCTCTCACTCGCTCACTCACTCACTCTCTCTCACTCGCTCTCTCGCACTCACTCGCTGTCACTCACTCACTCACTCGCTCTCACTCACTCACTCGCTCTCACTCACTCACTCACTCGCTCTCACTCACTCACTCGCTCTCACTCACTCACTCGCTCTCACTCACTCACTCGCTCTCACTCACTCACTCGCTCTCACACACGCACTCGCTGTCACTCAGTCACTCGCTCTCACTCGCTCTCTCGCTCACTCGCTCTCTGTCACTCGCTCTCTCGCACTCACTCTCTCGCACTCACTCTCTCGCACTCGCTCTCTCTCATTCACTCTCTCTCACTCGCTCTCTCTCATTCACTCTCTCTCACTCGCTCTCTCACACTCACTCACTCTCTCTCATTCACTCTCTCTCACTCGCTCTCTCGCACTCACTCGCTCTCTCGCACTCACTCTCTCTCTCGCACTCACTCTCTCTCATTCACTCTCTCTCACTCGCTCTCTCGCACTCACTCGCTCTCTCGCACTCACGCGCTCTCACTCACTCACTCGCTCTCTCGCACTCACTCGCTCTCTCGCACTCACACGCTCTCTCGCACTCACACTCTCTCATTCACTCTCTCTCACTCGCTCTCTCGCACTCGCTCTCTCTCACTCGCTCTCTCGCACTCACTCGCTCTCACTCACTCACTCGCTCTCACTCGCTCTCTCGCACTCACTCGCTCTCACTCGCTCTCTCTCATTCACTCTCTCTCACTCGCTCTCTCGCACTCACTCGCTCTCTCTCATTCACTCTCTCTCACTCGCTCTCTCGCACTCACTCGCTCTCTCGCACTCACTCGCTCTCACTCACTCACTCGCTCTCTCTCTCTCTCTCTCTCGCACTCACTCGCTCTCTCTCATTCACTCTCTCTCTCGCACTCACTCGCTCTCACTCACTCACTCGCTCTCACTCACTCACTCGCTCTCACTCGCTCTCTCGCACTCACTCGCTCTCTCGCACTCACTCGCTCTCTCGCACTCACTCTCTCTCATTCACTCTCTCTCACTCGCTCTCTCGCACTCACTCGCTCTCACTCACTCACTCGCTCTCTCGCACTCACTCGCTCTCTCGCACTCACACGCTCTCTCGCACTCACACTCTCTCATTCACTCTCTCTCACTCGCTCTCTCGCACTCGCTCTCTCTCACTCGCTCTCTCGCACTCACTCGCTCTCACTCACTCACTCGCTCTCACTCACTCACTCGCTCTCTCGCACTCACTCGCTCTCACTCGCTCTCTCTCATTCACTCTCTCTCACTCGCTCTCTCGCACTCACTCGCTCTCTCTCATTCACTCTCTCTCACTCGCTCTCTCGCACTCACTCGCTCTCTCGCACTCACTCGCTCTCACTCACTCACTCGCTCTCTCTCTCTCTCTCTCTCGCACTCACTCGCTCTCTCTCATTCACTCTCTCTCTCGCACTAGCTCGCTCTCTCGCACTCACTCGCTCTCACTCACTCACTCGCTCTCACTCACTCACTCGCTCTCACTCGCTCTCTCGCACTCACTCGCTCTCTCGCACTCACTCGCTCTCTCGCACTCACACTCTCACACGCGCTCTCGCACTCACTCGCTCTCACTCACTCACTCGCTCTCTCGCACTCACTCGCTCTCTCGCACTCACACTCTCACACGCGCTCTCGCACTCACTCGCTCTCACTCACTCACTCGCTCTCTCTCTCTCACTCGCTCTCTCGCACTCACACTCTCACACGCGCTCTCGCACTCACTCGCTCTCACTCACTCACTCGCTCTCTCGCACTCACTCGCTCTCTCGCACTCACTCGCTCTCACTCACTCACTCGCTCTCACTCGCTCTCTCGCACTCACACGCTCTCTCGCACTCACTATCACTCTCTCACTCTGTCTCTTTCTCAGGTATGATAACCGGTGTCGTCACATGAAGCCAGAACAGATCCGGGAGAAGCTAGAGCGAGGAGTCCCGCACGTCATTCGCTTTAAACTGGACACCGGCGCAGAGCCGTTTCAGGATCTGATCTTCGGTTGGAGCAGACACGAGGTGGCGGCGGTGGAGGGCGATCCCGTCATACTGAAGGCGGACGGATTCCCCACGTACCACCTGGCAAACGTTGTGGACGATCATCACATGAGAATCAGTCACGTTCTACGCGGTTCCGAGTGGCTCGTGTCCACCAGTAAGCATCTGCAGCTCTTTAGAGCGCTGAACTGGACTCCACCCGTTTACGCTCATCTGCCTCTGTTGTTGAACCGTGATGGAAGCAAACTGTCCAAGAGACAGGGAGACATTTACATCCAGAGCTTCAGAGAGCAGGGCATCTTTCCTGAAACCTTACTGGACATCATCACTCATGCCGGCTCAGGATTCAGCAGTAAGTCTTTTCGAATCCGTCATTGTCATGACTCCCTTCACATCCTTTAAAACTGCACAGTTTTAAACGATACTCTTATACAGCGTTAGGGAAGGGTCGGAAAGACTTTTTATTGGAGAAATAGTAATGGCAAACGTGAGGTGTTTTTGGCTAAAGGTTGCAGGCTTCTCTTCTAAAGTGAGCGGGTGTGCCAGTAGAATCAGGTGTTTTATATAGGGAGACATCGAAACATTCTGGGATGGAGGCCCAAGGACCAGGGTGGGGAACCTCTAAAGTTGAACTCAAACAGAAGCTGAAGCAGCTCATCAACATCCTACTAGCATACTAGAAACTCGACTCTTCAGGACTCTGATCTAACCCAACGCTAAACCCATCCTTAAGAGTCAAAGGGTGTTACTTGTCCAAATGTGAAGTGGCCACCAGTGTACACTGTATACAATTCAAAGTGATAAAACAAATTAGTTCATGTTTTAAATTGTATTGAAATAAAACTGTTACAAGTATTCATGGATAAAATGGTATTGCTTAAATTTTTTTTAAAATAAATTGTTCATGATCATTTTAAGAGTTTAACAGATCTGGCTGGTGTTCCTCTAATACTGTATATAAACTAGACATCCTACATTTCTCTCAGCAATACCAGATATTTCAGACCGGTCAGAGTGTGATATTGAGCAGGTTAAGAAGCTAAATTGTTTGAGTAAGGTATACTAGTATGTGTGGAGAGCACTCACTCAACATTGTAATTGTAAAAAAGTTTTGATGGAGATGGCTTTTAGAGACCTTACTTCATATGTGTGTGCGTGTCGAGACATTTATCTTCAGTGTAACACCGGGTCTACACCGGACGCAACGCAACAAGACATTAGAACGCATTAGAACCCATTATCAGTTTACATTTTGTCTACACTAGATGCGGCACGACACCACAAACCCATTAACAACATCGTGTAGCGTCGTGTCTGGTGTACACACAGGGTTTTTTTCTACACTTTTGATGTCACATATAGGAGACGTTTACTTGTAATTTGACAACTACCCATGAGTATATTTTAGTAGTAGTAGTATGTGTTCTGTTCCGAGCCAGTGTCCTGACACTTCTTTACTGTGTTTACTGATGGGAACGTGCGCGTTAGTGCTACCTCATCATCATCACCTTTTTGTTTAACGGCAGTTGCTTCAGGACACATCATTTAACGGCTCATTTATTCACTGGCCGAGGGGAAAAATATTTCTACTCAATGGTTAATCAAAATCGTCCCTTTTCATTGCACAAATGTGTATGTGTGGTATAAAACCTTTCATAGGATCCATCATTTTGGTGTATCTCTTCTTCGTTGTTCTCTTTATCACATCCAGTGAGTACATACACAATGTCTTTTTAAGCAAAAATAGTGACACATGATGTGTAGCACGATGTTAATAGGAAATGTTTTAGGAACTGGTGTGATTAAAAATCAAGGTGTTTTTTTAATTATTTCCTTTTCAAGATTAGAATATTGTTTTCTAATAAATAAATGTTTTTTTTTTTTTTTTGTCTTGCAGGTAATCATATTGGTCGACAGCTGGATGAATTAATAAGCGAGTTTAACATTTCCAAGATCACAACTCACTCCGCACTGCTGGATCTGGACAAACTTGCAGATTTCAACAGGTTTGTTGTTCTTCAGAAAAATGTCAAACTGTCCAGAAAAAGATAATTCTGAGCACATAAATCACTGCCATCAGCATCAGCATAATGTCAAGTGTATTTTTATTGCGCTTTGTACGCAAAAAACATCTTTGTGAACTGATTTGATGGTGACACGAAATGTATTCTAGTGTGTTGGTGTATATTATGATTGAGAAGATTCGTGTTTCTATGGTTATATGGTTTGTGTTGATTGTAAATTTTTTCATATTTTTCTTTAGTGATGGAAGCACTTCAGACAGTAGAGCGGTCACATGTTCTTTTTCCTTCTTGTATTTTGTTATATTGGGACGTTAATGGTTTGATTTTTAACTAAGATTACACAAACAACCTTGACAGTTACTAAAGCGCAGCACTTCTGTGGTTTATCTGATCTTTCTCGATTTTGCTCATTATGAGTATCAAAGCCTGAGACGCTTAATAACTTGTTTGTGTGTGATTTTAGGATTCATCTTCAGCGAAGGATAGAGGATGAGGGCAAATGTGACATGCTGGTGGAGAAGATGCGTCAGTTTGTTCTTCACACACACGAATCTCAAATTGACGACTGTGCCGTTCTAGAAGCCCAGTACATCCAGAGAGTTCTGCAGCTCAGGAAGGTTAGACTACATCAATATATGTCATTCTGTGTGCGTGCGTGCGTGCGTGCGTGCTGACTTTGTTATATTTCACACACTACTGGAGATGATCATTTAAAGTCACCATGAACCAGAAGTTGCGATTGACTTCTGTATCGTGATGTGTATCTGAGTGAAATGGCTTCTGAAATGTTGGGCGGGGCTTTATTTTGTCTTTCCCTTTTTGTTTGGTTTGTTGTAAGTTTAATGTTTGATTTCATGATGACTTATGTGTTGCAGGGTCACATCTGCTCATTAAATGACCTGCTGGGCCCTTTGTATTCGTATTTGTGGATCCGGCCACATGTCTCCCGTCAGCAGCTGGAGGAAGTGACATCAGAGGCGGCAAACATAATAACGGCAGTCATACAGTGAGTCTCGTACATTTACGATTGTGTATTTACATACTGTGCCTTTAAGGTAAACATAGTTTGTGTGTGTGCGTGTGCGTGCGTGTGCGTGTGTGTGTATGGGTAAGGCTTGTTGAAGGTCAAAGGTCTCTGACGTCCACTGAAATGTTGAACTCTGAGCTGAAACTGAAGAGCAGCAAACTGACGAAAACAAAATACAGCATCTTCATGAGAGTGTTGAGACTGGCCTTGAGCGCACAGCAGGTAACACACAAACACACACACAGCTAACATGCTGAATGCTGTTGTGAAGTGTGCTGAGTGTCTGTGTTTGTCTCTGTTGACAGCAAGGTCCCAGTGTGGCGGAGATGATGATTTCTCTGGGAGAACAGGAGGTGTGTGCTCGTCTTCAGAACGCTTTACATTATCATCTTTAATAAAAATATATATAAAAAAAAACTTTGTTTTTACTCTTTATTCACAAAAAACACTTGTTTTGAATGGGAGTTCTTGGTGAAGTGGGTTATTATAAGTCCTCATCACTGCTTACCTGAAGGGTTAGGTTCACATATTTTTGGACCTATAATCTCAGTAATAATGATTATTAGTGAATGAACGTGTAAACAACATTGTTATTTATAAACGCTACAGCTGGACAAACACAAGGTTTTAAATGCTGTGTCAATTATTCAGTAAAGAGTAGCATGAGGCGTTCATCGGCAGCATACAAAATGGCTGAACGTGTTTAAATAGCATTTGTCAGGTTGTGATGTAATAATGTCATTGATGTTGTCACGACGATGAGGTACCAACAGCCATCAGTAAACTAAACGAGTGTCAAAATAAATCATGTCAAATAAATGTTTGCAGTATAAATGAACAGGTTTAATAAAGCGCTATTGTGCGCTCTTCATGTGTATAAATGACCGAACACATAAGCTCGAGCTTTCATTAGTTTAGGATTACTTTCAGTCTTTTGGTTCAAGAATTGAATCTTCTTTGTCAATTTCTTGAGATCTCACCCGGAGAGGATTTTGCACTGTTGTGAAGTTGAAATCTATTCTAACCCTCCTCACCTCTTATTGACTGATTTTATTTCATGATTCAGTCAAGTTATCGATATCAAAAACATTTGAAATGTCCTTTTTGTAATGAATGAGACAAAAAATTGCTGAAGTGATACCAAACTAAACACATTTGATCATGACAAAAACCCTTGGAGATCTCCCATCAGCCTCATGTTTTTATTCTGCAACACAAACTGTACATACAGAACTAAGAAAAGATCACCTGAAACAAAAACAACTCCTCCTGGTAATGCCAACAGTCAATATAAAACCATACACAACGTGTTCTGAAGTCATGATTCTATCTGAACAACATAATATTGCGTTTAATCAAGTAGCTTTGTGGAATGACCCTACTGCTAAACAAACAAAGCTGCTGTGATCCAATGCGTTCTCACTGCAAACCCGGGTAACGTCCATGAAATAAAAACACTCATAAAACGCCACATAATCTGTTAGGAGATGTGAGATGAGAGAAGTAGACATGTCATCATTGGGATGATATCCAGTCTTTTCGGTCAAAACATTAACTGCAATGTGAAACACCGCCCTATTTTACAATAACAATCGACCGACTACATCAATCCTTACATTAAATCATGAAAGAGATGTGGGTGAAAGAAATTACTGTCTGCAAAATGATCCATTTATCCCTTAACGGCAGCAAAGCAGTCAAATAATCTTTTAGCACTTCTTACTTTGGACTTTATTTATAATAATGTGACAGAGACAGATGGGAGGAGGGACACAAGCAGTGGGTCACATGAATGATGTTTGACTGATAGTCACTGATCTTCTTTCTTCAGCTCAGCATATTGCGGTTCATCACCATCCTCTGGATCTTTATCTGCTTCCTCGTCTGCTCTGGAGTTAGGTACCCACAATCCCGATTCAATGCAGCGCTTCATGTGATGTTTCGCCTCCTGCAAGAGTCAAAACACAATCATCACAAAATGGCAAAAGTCCAGACAATCTTGTCTTTGTCATTCAGGTGGGTTATACTGACCGTTGGGTCCAGTTTGCTGATGGCGTCCTGCAGCATCTGAATGTCTTTGTCATCAAAGCATTTCTGCAACTCCTGCCATCAAAGCATCACACCAGTGTTATGAGACACAGGTACACAGACACGCGCTTTATGTTACGTCGTGGCCGATCAGTGTATTACACAATTGTTTCTTTATCACAAAGCATGACTGTAGCCTGATATTTCTCAGTTTTGCATCAGTTGTGCACATCACACACGTATCATCAGGTTTTTTTTAAACTAGAAGTGATGCTGCAGAACCCTAAAGAGAGCACACAGTCAGGTTAGCAAAGATTCCTAGAGGGAAGTTCACTCAGAAATGAAAATAAAGATATTTGAAAGTATGTTTTCAGTTCACTTCCATAATATGAAAAAATGTAATGTTGTCCCAGAACTGTTTGCTTTCCTAAACTCTTTAAAACAACTCATTTTGTGTTGGACAGCTAACATTCTTTCAGGTATCTTTCTTTGTGTTAAGCAGAACAAAGACATGTATTCGTGTTTGGAGCAACTAGAGGCTGAGTACAGGGGAAGTTCTTGCACCATTTAAAGTCATCTCTGTCCCAGTAGCAGCACAAAAGAAAAATGTATTTTCTAGGAGTTGCAACTAATTGTTTGCAGACTAAAAGGTTTTCTTTACATCATTCATGTGGTTATACTGTTTAGATTAATTATGTATAGACTGTTTCACGACTAGTATTAGTATTCCAGCTCAAGAGTATTAAAACCCTTTGCATCTCCAGCAGGAGTGTCAGGAGGGACGTGCCAGGCCTGTGGGTTTTATTGGGGTTTGGTCTAAACTGGTTTACTGGCCTGCTCTATAGCTTTCTAAGGGATTGTGTTGTGCAGTTGGTGTTCTTACCGAAGGCAGAGACTCATAGACCTCTACAGGATCCAGACCGCCAGGACCAAGACGCTTCTGACGTTCCTCCTCCTCATATTCTTTCATGGCTTTCTCAATGCGGATCTTGGCCCGGCCGCGCACGCGTCCCTTAAACGACTCCAGCTCGTCATTAAAGGCATCCTGATATTGCTGATCTGCAGTCTGAAATCACACCCGAGAGTTGAAAGCAGCACTGACACACACACACACACACACACACACACACACGTAAGAGTTGCATCCACTGAACACACACTCATGCAGACACACACCTTGATCTTGGTGAAGAATTGTCGAAAGCAGCCTCGTGGATCCACCTTCAGACTCTTGGCAAGCTCCAGAATAAACTGCATGACGATGGTCTGATGAGCCACCTGCTCCATGAGAGCGTGTTTCTGCAAGACAAACACACACATCTGAAACGCACAAGACACACACACATACCGGCAAAAACAAGCAACTCCGAGACACACAAGTTACCTCCTCCACCTCCAGGTCGATACACATGATCACCAGGTAATTGGCGGTCTCTTCACACACCAGGTGTGGATTATCAGACAGATATTTCTGCGAGTCATCCCAGCGCCTCAGCATACCTGCACACACACACAATAACGCACACCTTTACAGAGAACACAGATCATTTCTATTCATGTGATCATTTTCCTTCTTCTCTGAACATCCCACAGTGGTTTCATTACTCATTCACGTTGAACACAGAGGCTCAGAACAGATTTATTTGACAGTCATAGCATTCGTTCACTCTTTTTATTTCAATACTGAACCCAATCTCAAGCCAACAGGCGCTCACCAAAGTGTTTGATTTGTTTCTCATTTTTCTCCACAAAGCTTTTGTGTTTCTGCTCTTTCTCCTCTTCCGTCTCCTCCTTCACCTCAGGTTTGACGTTGACGACGCTCTGAGAAACACACGAGACACGTCTGAGATCACACGTGACGTACACAAACCCTTCCCTCAGAAGATCAAAGCTCTTGTGTGTAACCCACCTTACTGAATCCTTCTTTACTGAGCGTGTCCACGTTCCAGGGCGTCTTCTTCTCCTCCTGACGATGATCATCCAACTTCCTCTGCCAGGATCTCTCGTCTTTCTTCATCTGTTTCTCCTCAGCCTGAGCTTTACTGAGTGCCGCTTTACTCTCGTCTGTGGAGGCGACGCTGAGCTCCTGCACGCGACGCTGCACCTCCGCGAGCTTCTTCTTACTCTCCGCCAGAGATCTCTCGAGCTCCAGACCCTTCTGATTGAACGCCTCCATCCGCTCCATCCGAGCCTGAGACACACACACGTGTATATATATATATAACACACTGAATGAAGATTTCATGAGCACTACTGTAAACACACACACACACACACTTATGATTGTGTGTACCTGGTGTCTCCAGCGGAATAAACTCGGTGTGTCTATATTCGGGTGTGTATCATCTTCATCATCAGACACCTCGATGTGATCCCACACACTGTAATCGATGGTCGTCATGACGTCAATACTGTTAATCCCGCGCTAATCCGTCACTAAAATAATTTCACTTTCTGATAGTTCTGTAATATTTGCTGTAATATACGCGTTTGTGTGTCTCGCGCAGCCACCGCTCTTTCTGGAACTCTCCTTCACGTCCGCTTCCTGTGACATCATCACTGAACGCCGCGCACCGGTTATACGTCAATGTGCGTGACTTTTTTAAATATGTTTTTATTGTATGGCTTCATAAATATTTTAAAAGCTACGGTTTATTTTTCCACAATATGTTTTTTCACACTTTGGAAGTAAACACTTTTTGTTAATGTGCAATTACAGTACATTAAAGATTCCAGTGAAACTCTCACGGACTTTAATATTTACATTTACATTTAGGCATTTGGCACACACTTTTATCCAAAGCGACTTACATTGCTTTATCCTGTACATTTTACATGGAAATCAGGCTTGTTAATGTCTTATTCTGAGCTTCTTTTAACATTTCATATTCCTGTTTCCCCTAAACACTTTGCTATAGTTATGTGAGCGATACCATCAGGTGTAAAAATGTTCTTCAATATAGCAATCAATCTCCACTTAGAGTGACTTCTTTTTCTGGGCCATTAGAAACCTATAAAACATGTTTTTCTGGAGAAAAAAAGGTTAAAAATGATCAAATAAGATCTAATTTTCTCTAGGATATTGTTTCCCCATCTCGTGTCATTTATTATTGGAATATTTTTTTCACAAATTTGAACTGGAAGAATATTTTGTCTTTGCAACATAAATATTTTCTTACTAAGAAAGTAAAGGAATCTTCATTCAAAAGAATTAATACATTTTATCCCGTCAAGCACTTCTTGGTGAAATATAAAAGTGATATTGATAAAAGATGTTCATTTTGTAATGTTCATTTATTTTGGTGATGCCATTATACTGAAAGAATTTTGGAAAGATATTAGCTACTTTCTTTATGAGAATATAGAGTGGTTTAAGGATATTGTTTTGGGATATTATGACTCTGACTTGAACAATGTTTGTTTTATTGTGAATTTAATTTTTACTTTGAGAATTTGACATACATAAATGTAAATTCGTCAACAATAAGGCAGTATTTCTGGTCTTCCGAAAAGATCTTAAGTTATATCTGGATTCTATTTCCCCTCTTTAAATAAGAAAGCCATTAAGATGACTTCAGTTTGTAATCACTTTGATTTATATACTGTAACTAATGTATAATTGAAAATCTTACCAGTATGTTTGGTTTGTTTTATTTTTTATTTATTTTACTTTTTTTCATCTCTTTTTCTTTTATACATTTCAAACTTTTTCTATGTTCTATGTTGATGAAATGGAAAATACTTTTTACATCCTATATGCGTTGTAAACTTTGCATATGGAAATGTTTACTTAGGTTTTACCTGTATGTGAACATGTCCTCTTGTATGTTTTTGAAGTTCAGTAAAATTATAAAATAATTTAGAGGAATAGGATTTTAGACAAACAACTTACTGTAAGAAACAATAATACACTAAAATAACCACATTTGGAGAGAGAGGGGCACATAAACTTTGGTTTCTTTAAACAATTAAAGATCTTAAACAAATTCCTAAAATCACATAGAAATAAATGAAATGGTGTTTTACATTTTCTCCACTTGGATATGTTAAGATAATATTTATCCAACAATTAAACCAAGTTTACAACATCAAAAATAGATCCCCCTTGAGAAACAGATTATCCTGCAATTTTCTCAAATTTTATTAATGACAAACTATATACATTATATCATGCCAATTTTTTTAAGTAACATCACAATAAAAGGTCCAGTCAACCACATCTCTCACAACATTAAAAGAACTACTTAAACCCATCTCTTGTGTGGATACTTGACAGACTTGTGAGAAAGAAACAAAAGAAAACTATACCCTCTCTTTCTCTCAACAGGTATTGTTCTAGCTTTTGTCGAAACCAGTAACTTTGTATCAGCACTTGTTGTGTTATTGCTCATGTATGACATATCACTTATTGCTCCATGAACTCTCTGTAAGTCACTTTGGATAAAAGCGTCTGCTAAATGAATAAATGTAAATGTAAATATAAAAGAAAAGATGGTCAATGGTATCTGGATATGAAAGACATAAACCACAAGGATCCATTTCATAAAAAGATCTCCTACATGAGTAAATCCCAAAACATGAGTCTCTTTTACTTTTGGAGTCACAGGTTATGCTAAATAAAAAGCATTCTATCGAACTGAGTTTTTCACACCATCAAAAAAATAACAATGATATTCGCCAGTATGACATGTTTATATTCTGTATAAATGAGTTTATTATTGCATTTACTATCCAGAAGGTCCACATTCTCAAGGGGGCCAAGCTAAACAGGGTCTAACTAAAGAATTGAAAAAAGACCTTGTTTTACATTTACATTTAGTCATTTGGCAGACGCTTTTATCCAAAGCGACTTACAGTGCACTTATTACAGGGACAATCCCTCTGGAGCAACATGGAGTAAAGTGTCTTGCTCAAGGACACACTGGTGGTGGATGCTGGGATCAAACCAGCAACCTTTGATTTACCAGTTCAGTGGTTTAACCCACTAGACCACCACCTTTTATCATTAACAAACCAGAGGTACAGCTTTACATATCTTTTCATATCCTTTGAATGTAATTCTAACTTTAAATTGGTTAATAAAATCGTTGTAAGATAAAAAGTTTCCATTTGCATCTAATATATTGAGAATAGCCCTGCGATGGGTTGGCACTCCATCCAGGGTGTATCCTGCCTTGATGCCTGATGACTCCTGAGATAGGCGCAGGCTCCCCGTGACCCGAGGTAGTTCGGATTAGCGGTAGAGAATGGAATGGAATATTGAGAATAAAGACGATAGCCCAGCTTCTTGAAATAGAGACTTCCAATTAATAAGCTCAGCCCTGTTATTCCAAAGAGTATCACGAGAACGGTTTTAAATATCATTTTCCAAAAAGGCAATCCTTGTTTCTGAACATTTCACAACTTCAGTGGAATTATTGGGATACCTTCCACTTCTTTTAAAGCACAGTTTTGGATAGCCATCATTTCACATTTTTATTTATTTAAAGTCAGTCCTGATGCCTTAGAGAAGGTAGACATTTGTCAACAACAAAAGGAAGGATCTCTTTATTCCTCAGAAATGTGTCAGCTGCAAATTGAGTGATGGTAAAAAGTCTTTCCAAGAGTATCAATAACGATACTGTCTTAAAACATTAATTCCACTGCTAATAAAGTAAAGGTGAAATAGGGCATTCGGAGTCCTCATTTAATTTGAACTCTGGGTGACGGACCTAGGTTTAGAGGAATTGTACTGGAAATATCATTATAAAACATGAAAGTTACTTTACGAAAACACCGTCCGAAACCAAACATTTCTAATGACTTTAACAAAAAAGTATGTTCAAGTGTATCAAATGCCTTGAAAAAATCTAGAAGCTTTACTTTAAGGATCTTTCTTGAGTTTTTTGATAAGCAATATAAAAATACTTTTTTATAACTTAAATATTTTACTTGTGAAATATTTCACAAATACTTTAACCTCTTGTAACAAAAAGGCTACTAAAACTTGAATGTATGCTAATTTTTTGTGTTTTATATCCTTTTATTTAATATGACTATTTCATGTCATTGTGGGGTGGTTAATTATAGTTATTTTTTATTCATATTTTCTCGTTGCTGCTGTTGTGTTTCCTTTTTATGCTATATTTTATTTATATACGTATTTACTTTTTTGCACTGTTTGGTCATCTTGAACCCCCTTGGCTGTTGTATTTGATCTTTTCTCTTTATCTTCTGCATTTCTGAGCAAGAAGCAGTCACATTCCTTAAAGGGGGCAGCAAGCAGTATTTAAAACTAGAATAGAAAAGGATAGAAAATAATATAATATAATATAATATAATATAACACAATACAATACAATATTATTTTTTATTTTTTTAGGCATTTGACAGACGCTTTTATCCAAAGAAAGTATCATCATCATTTTGTGATTTCATAACAATAAAGATAAAATAATAATACAAATAGATAAAATTCCAAACAATTTCATTAATAGCTATATATACTTTCATCTTACACTAACAACTTATTCATTACAGTTTCTGTTGTTGTAAAACCTTTTTTGGTGCCTTTTTTTGTATATTTAATAAATTAATTGTCATAAAATATCTATAGATGTCAATGTAATCTTCAGGTATACTGAGAGACAAGCACAGTGATTTGTGATGTTTTACTGGGATGTCAGTATAGAGTTCTGGATTTGATGATGTGAGAGACACGTCGTGAACTCTACACATTAAACTTTCGGCTTCTCACGTGTTTGATGTTCACAGTTAAGAAATCTCATTCTCTTTCCATTGTGTACATGGATAAAGTCATAAATGGTTGTAGATAATATTATTGGATTTCTATATTCAGATTGAACAGTCAAACAGGCTTATGATTGGTGAAACAGAAATACAAAACAAACAGTATAATGACTTCTGAAAGCACTTTCTGTGATGTCGATTTGATGTTTTTTTATTCTGTACACTAATGTAATTCAATTTAAGCAAATTATTCACACGTGTGCCGCGGTAAATCAATCTGCAAGAGTAGATAAAGAAGACAGGTTGTGCAGAAAGACTCCTCCGGCCCAGCAGAAGATGTTCATCATATGATATGATCCTATCATTATTTACTAGTCAAGACCAGCTAAACTGAGACCAAGTCAAGAACACGGCCTAACTTCTACTTCAGAAATATCCAGATAACCTTAAAAAGTCTAAAATAATAACCTAACTGCACATGTGTAGGAAATTCACTAAGGGTTGGGTTTGTTTTCTTCTATAGAAACCAATTAATCCGTAGAAAAAGAGCTAAACTTGATTGAATGCATTAGACGCAGAAACCTCTAGATCCAATCGCATCAATGGTGTTAACGAATATATCAGATGGGGTTGTGTTGTGGTCAGTGCCGGCCCGAGCCTCTTGGGGGCCCTAAGCAGAATTTGATTTGGGGGGCCCACTCCCAGCAAGCGGAGTCACCTGATTTAAGATTATTGACACAAATGTCATGCTATAATGTTACATTATAAATGAATAGAGTGAGGTTATGTATTAATACAAAATAAATAAATAAAATACTCAATAGATACTTAAATAAAAGACTTTACTCTTAAACTTCTGAATACAAACTGTCACAAAACAAGAAATAAATAATTTGCAAATGCAAATGTAAATTAAATGTGCAATCTTTTAAAAATAGACAAACATTCATATAATCAAAAATAGAATGTTACAAAAAAATAGATACTTAAATAATGAAAGCAAACATAAGAACAGCAAGGGTTCAACAATGACAATTGTACAACAATGACCTTAAAATCGTTCCTTGCTAGCTTTTCTGGAGGCAAAGTCACTGATGACATCATTGTATGGTATTGCTTGGCCAACTTTGATATCAATACTTATGAATGCAAGTCCACTTAGTCTTAGTATATTTTAACATTCACTTCAACACACATAGCAATGCTAGCGGGCATCCCTTTAACTTAGAAGGTTAAGTTCCCCTTCGGCTGTTTTCTCCAACTTAAACTGATATCTATAATCAATACGTGAAATACACCTGGAGTAATGTATATTAATAATGCGAGACATTTAACTGTTGATGGCGGGGATTTAACGTTAGCTCTGGCGATGGCTTATAAGATCACGAGTCATGGCTCGCAGCTACCTAAAGTGACGTGAGCACAATTTGTCACTAATCATGCAAACATACCTTTATCTTGCTCTTTTTTCTACTCCTCTGTCCTTTTCTTTTTTCTCTTTTCGGCACCAGAGGGATACATCCTTTTTTGTGACATGGCTTGTCATTTATTAATTACAGTGACACGCACTTGCGCGCAGGCGCGAATTGTCAATGCACGCGAAATGTGTTTAAGCGCAATTGCGCATTATTCAACCGCTAGCAGTGACAGCAGCAGTTGTCGGCAAATCAGAATTTTCTTATCTTGAATTATTCATTTCATTTATAAATTCATATTCATTAATTAATTTATTAATTAATTTATATAACTTTTTTAAGTTATTTAATTGTCAAAACGATTTGGGGGCCCCCTGGTGGCCAGGGGGCCCCAAGCAGCCGCTTAGTTCGCTTATGCCTCGGGCCGGCCCTGGTTGTGGTCCTGAAACCTCTTCGTCTGAGAACAAGACAAGGCAAGACCGCGATCTTAAGACCGGTCTCGAGTACTACAACAGAAACACTATTTACATTGGACACATGTCCAAATCTAACACCTGCCAACTGTATATTGTTTGATTAAAATGCACACATTTTGAGTATTATGTGACACTACTGTGTGTCGCGCGCAGCATCAACATTCCATCCGTCTGTGTCACAAAATCATGAAGATGCGTGTGAAAATGACAACATTTAACTAACTTCTGTCATAAACTACTGTACTTGTGAGGGTCAATTTCTCATCTTTGGTAAAATAATGATTTTCTTATGTAGGTTACTAACACACTACTAACCCCCGGCGCTGTTAACACACATGACACATGTATATTAAAGCTTTGTTTTTCAACAGACATTTATAAATAAAACTGACTAAAGTAGATATTTAATTTGTATCGGATTCATCAAATTCTGTGTTACAAAATTGACAGGCCAACCTGTGAGTCTGACGTCAATGAGTGGCATGTTCAGATTGGACCCTGTGTGACGGTACAGAGATGAACAGAGAGAGAGACAGCCGGGTAAATGTGTGTCAGTGTGAGCAGGAGAAGAGGCAGATGTGAATGAAGAAGGCCAGCAGAAGGATTGTGGGAATGCTGGAGTGTTGAGAGAAGGCGCATGACAGCGCTCGGCGTTTGTGTCGCGGGCCGTTGCACAGCGGTGTGTTACAGCAGGTGATGCAGACGGAGTTCACCTTCCCTGTACAGAACTGCTGATATCCAGATGATGCGATCAGACACGCCCCCGACGACGCACACGACTTCCTGTAGTGAATTCCTGCACACACACACACGTCACTCTTGTGACATTTTTTACAAATAACACATCACACGATATCTATTTCATCCACAATTTATGAAGCAAATGAAATAATCACAATGAATAAATATGAAACTGTTCTCCTCCAAAAAACTGTTTATCATGACAACAACAGTGAGCCGTAGTGTCATCGTGAAATGATGTTACACCAATCAAAATGTTTCTTTAGTCAACTTAAGTTCAAGGACTTTCACATGTCTGCATTGGGCAGACGCTTCAGATACTGACTTGCAGTGTTCTGTTATCAGTGTGCGTGTTCCATAAAGCCCAGGGGAGTCCTCACCCGTATCCCTCTCCATCACACAACGCATTCAGCACGTCTACATGTGAAAATAAACATCTTTCACTTTGATTTATAATCATTTCAACTGTGGGGGTCTCTCTCAATAAGACTTATACATCCACGGTGGGGTCCCACACAAAAAGACCAATGGACTTTTGTATTATCTTTGGTCATCGTGTGGTCGCTGTAGCCAACTACATCAAGATACAAAACACATCATGACGCAGCATCTCACAATTCAATACACATTACAGGTTTTCTCAATTGCCAACAAGCATGGGTCAAAACTACATCAACATTTTAAAAAAAATCACACGGTCACATTAACCAACATTAACCATGATTTTATCCCTCCAAAACTAACTTATTATAAATAAGTCTTCATTTGTCTCATAATAAGCTTGTTACACCATAGCACCTTGTCACCCAGCAGCACATTGACCTCAAACACACTACACACATTGAGCGTTACACACTGCAGATTTACTAACAACGTGTAGAGAATGTGAGGGGAATATCACCCAATAAATAAAAGAGTCTGATCACGTCTGATCCGTCAGCATGAGTGTGGTCAGTCGAGCGGAGACGTCTATGTTCAGAATAAAGCCACACTAGAGAGATTGGAGAGCTAAGACATCTGAAAAAAATCATGTGGTTTAAAAGAAGAAAACCAGATCACTCCCACAACGGCCAACACAGCTGAACACTGACACGCTACTACTTCAACCCCCTCCATGACTAAATCCCCTCATGTTTTAGAAAGAAATAGGCTACAGAATAAAAATGATTTGTAAGAATTGTAATGTTTTTGAAGAGAAGCTTGATAACACGAAAAAAAAAGCCAGCACACTTCTGAGTTTAATATGATAGGAGTTATTTCATTTATCCATCATGCTGAATCATAAACACCCCAGCACTGCTGATAAATCAACGCATATCCCATAATAACCATCAACAGTGGATCCTCTCAGTGAACAACAGCTAAGCTTGGCAATAGCCAATAGAAAGTGAAGTGAATATTATTGTGTTGGAGAAGCTCATCTGTTAGAATGTTGGGTGTTAGCAGTGTAATGGTTGTGGGTCTGACTTTCTGTGAGCACATGCACACGTGCACAAACACACGCGCACACACACGCATACACACA